>VXAY01006698.1:1601617-1615003 GCA_013399855.1 Oxyruncus cristatus
CAGGCGCGCGCGGCCGCTCGCGCTCGGCGCCGGGGTCGAAGGGCGGCGCCGCTGATTGGCTGCGTGGGCAGGCGGGAGGCGCGGGCGGCCCTGTGACACTTCGTGGCGTCAGATCGTACGTGGCGCGGAGCGTGCGCGGGAAGCTCGGGCGGCCGCGGGAGAGCGGTGGGGAGGCCCTCGGGGACTGCGTATCCCGGCGTGCACCGCGCCAGCACTGCGGCCGGAGCTGTGGGCGGTGCACGCCGGGACGTGTAGTTTGGAGCGCGGCGGATATCTCGCCGCGCGGGGCACTCTGGGATGCGGAGCCTCGTTGTGGGGCGGGGCTGGGGGGCTGGGATTTACCCTCAGGGAGGGCGGGCGGAGGCGCGAGTGGAAACAGAGTGTTGTAGTTTGAATGGTATCCGAGTCCAAAGGGTTCAGCAGTGCTGTGGGTTCCTGTTAGTGCCCCCCGTGGGGCACCAGGAGCGCTGCTGCTTGTACTGTGGCCATTACAAGCCCGCAAAATACCCTGGTGTTACAGAGCTGGCAGCTTCTGTTCCAGGCCCCTTCACAGGTGTGTGGTGTCTTCCGTCGTAGCTGAGCGCTCTCTCAAAAATGTCAGATGGAACCCGAAAGTGATATGAAAAATCAGCTGTGGCTTGCGGAAAGCAGCTTGGAAATGTGATGTGGAGTGCTTTTAGAGGCCTCAGAAGTCAAGGCACACCTTTGGAGATTGGGGCTTTTTTGCATACCCCGTTGCTGTTCATAGCAGTCTCATTACTCTTCTGGGCACAGCCCGTGGTCTGTCTATGCATGGGTAGATGATATGGAGCAGTACTAGAACTGAGGAAATATTTCCACACATTGCATCTTCCTTGAGGTTCATGTTAATGTCCAAGAACTTTTATAGCCTTAATCCTTCTCAGTTACATGTGTATACAGCAAGCCTACAGAAACGTCTTTTGAACTCGTGATTAAAAATAAAGACTTGAACTATAAAGAAAATATCTTCAGGAGTTTATTACACACAGTTTACAGGCAGCCTTGCAGAGCAGCTGATGGAAAACATGGACTTTACTCGATAGAGTGAAGTTGTGTGTCACCCCCATGGCCTGTCACCCAGCCAATGTACAAACAGCTGTCTTGGAATGTACTGGTGCTGTTCATTGTCTGGCAGCTGGGTTGGAGAGACAGCTTAATGTGTACTGATCTCCTTCCCCAGACCAGCTCAGTGGTAGGAAGAGGTGGAACAGCATGCTGTTGGATTAGTGGCATTGCCGTGTGGGTGATGTAGGGATGGAGCAAGGAAAATAGGAGTAGTCAGGAGCGGAGGAGAAGGAGGGGAACATCAGTGTGGGTGGAGGAACTGTAGTGGAGAAAGCACTCAAAAGAAGAGCTGGCCCAATGCTGACTGATTTTCGAGTAGGACATACTGAATTTAGAGGTTACCTTTAGAGAGGGAAATACTGAATTTAGAGGTTACCTTTAGAGAGGGAAATTCTTTACTTAATTTTGCTTGAACGCTTGCATTGGATATTTAAGGAAGGCAATTGGAACAATACAGATGAAGACAGACTCAATCTTGACTTGGTTGTGACAGCTGAAGATGGTTTATGATGTTGGAATTGTGGTGATATTTTACACACACAGGAAAATTGCATAGCTCCTCTTTGAAGTACTGAGGCATAAAAAGTTGAAGTACAAATGTTTGACATTTGGCACATTGATTCATATTTTGCCATGGGAAGGTTAGCACTATTCTAAATCATTTTAGTGACTGTGACTTTTGAGCATCTTACAGTTCCCAGGAACAATTTGTTTCTGGAGTGTCAGTGTCCCGCAGTTCTCACATGCTGTGGGAAAAGACTGTTCTAACCTGGTCTTTATTTATATTCATGACTTTGGTACTAAATGGGGATCAGGTGTTTATGGGGTGGTGAAACATCATCTATTCCAAAAACATTCTTCCCACGTGGTTACCATGATGCATTATACTGGAGAAGCATGTTAAGACTAACCAGACAAAAGAAAACCCTCTATGCTAGGTAAGGTTGTTATGCTGATTCCTGTTGTGGAGTAAAGCGTTGCCAGTGGTCCCTGTGAACTGCTGTTGGGATTTACCTTTTAAAATCCTTACAGATTTTAATTAGGCACTAAACCAAGCTGTTTCCTACTTTGGGAATCCTACATACATCTACTTTTAAGAAGAGAGTATATGAGGGGTAAAAAAATCAGAACAATTCTGCTCTGATCTGCTAGACAACCTTGAACACTTCTAAACTGTTTTTTTAAATCATTTAACATCCTTCTTCCCACGCTAGTTTCTGTACCTACAACTTACCTGCCACTGCTTAAATCCATTTTCCCATCCCTGCCAGAAACACTGGCCATTATGAAGGAAGTCAAAGTATTTTTTTGTTCAAGTACATTTATTACAATTGGGATTCAGCTATAGTAGATGCAATGTTCCGGAGGAAGTTAAACACAGAGAGAGACTAATTGAGTTGAGATTTTTTCCAGCTGATAGCAAACAACTTCACAGATGGAGTGGTACTCCTGATATGTTCCCTGTAGACATGCATATTAGATGCTCTTCATTCACTCACAAAGATATCTGAAAGCTTAATTAAATGCTGGAACCTGAAAGGATTTATCTTGCTTTACACTTGCAAATATATTCCCCAAATGCTGAAGAAGAGAGAAGAGCAGAGTTAATTTCCAGATGCATTCACAGCTCTAGAATTTGAACCCTCCTCATTTTGCAGTTTCAGTTCACACAGGAGCTGTGAGCCCACTGATGGGCAGAGGATATCGGGAATGTGCTGCGTCTTCATCTGTCAGCGTGGAAAGAGCTATACCACACAGCTTTACTCAGCTTAAAGGTAATCCTTTCAGATGACAAGTTAAAAGCTGGTTATCATTTTTTACAGCTGGTTTTGGGGAAATAAAAGAAAAATTTCTGCTCTAAGTCAAAAGCTGCTCACTTCTGCAAGCAGATATTTGAGCCAGAGAACCTTACAGTTGTGGCTTATCACTTAGATGTGTGACTGACTTTGAACATCTGAACCCTGATTTTTCACAAAGATGCCTGTAAAGAAAGCCTTTACAAATTTATTGACTGATCATATTAACAAACCACAGATGGTTTCAAAGAAGTAATCTAGACTGAAATATGAAAGGAACAAAAGGAGTGGTATGGCAATCTTTAACTTAAAGCAAACAAATTGAAAAAGCAGCATATCCTACACTGCCACAGTCACGTGGGTAAATGTGTGTTTCAAGGTATTAAGGTTATTATTGTATTTCATTGTTATAAACTGTTATGTTCCAAGACAGGAAAATGAGTTACCTGTGGAATTTAAAACTTGGCTTTGGAATCTTGATCATAGCAATACTCTATGAAGGGTGGGTCTTTCCCCCCCACCTTGTTTTTTGTTTTCCTTATTTTTCAGGTTAGATGGCATTCCATAGCAAATTATAGCAATTTCAAAGGGCACATTTAGAACTAAATAAATCATCAGCTGCCTTTCAACCTCATAAACCAAAGTTTTAGCTAAGTTTTTTCTTTCTTCCTAAAGCTGAAAACTTGCTCGTATCCAAGTTAAGTAAGAATCTCAAAGCATCTTTCCAAAAGCAGTTGATGCTGCTATGCTGATTCTCACTTAAAATCGTTTCATTTCTGGAAAGAGAAGATACTGTTGGTCTCATTTAGGAGATATTTCTACACACTTACCAAAGAGAATAAATAATAGCTGCAGCCATGAACTGCCTTCCTAACCCAGATAATCAATGCATTTCTGTAAAGCAAAGCAAAACAAAGTGTTTGAGTATCTGATTCCTCAGCTTTAAAAAGAGAAAGATAGGAAAACTAGTGCTGAAAAGAATATATTCATCTGGTTAAGTAATGGACTGAAGCAACTGTCACAAGAGCTCAGGTTGTCTCTCCAAAAGAACAGAGCTCCAATAGAACCCTCATGATAAGATTAAGTTTCAGGAAACATAATATCTTAAAGGAAAAAATATAACAGGCTTGTAATTAAAAGGTTTAAAAAAAATCAAAAAACCTCCCCTGCAATAACACTAAAAAGGAAATTTCCCTTCTGATTGATAAACAGATTTTTGCAGGATCTGTGGTCAATTTCAAATGCATACCACAACCACACAAAAGTAAAAAAGAAAATTAATCTTTCAAATTAAACCTGATTTGAAATATGAGCCAGAAATTTAGACTGAAAGGTTTTTATCATTGTATTATTTTCATGCCAAATGAACTCAGTTTACAGAACAAAAGATTTTTTTCTTCCTTAATACCTCTCCTGAAAATCAGTCCAAGTTGTTTTTGCTTGACCATTTGCATTTTCATTCCTTATCACAGCTCTAGATTTCTAATTCCTTCAGAGCCCTTTATGTTTCCCTTTATATCAGTACACCCAGCTTTCTTCATATAATGATCTCAGCAATGCTTGTACTCAAGACACTTTTCTTCAGTAAACTTAAAAGCACTTGTTTAACTGGACCTTATGCTACCGAACAATATTCTTTGTGTCTCAGACGTTGTAAAAACACAAATTAAGTGTTTGCCCTATTGAGGCCTATTAGAACAAGAGGTAGCAGTGTTATGGATTTTGTTTGTTCTGGATCCTGCATTTCAGAAAAGCCTTGACCATACTGCTAATTTAGAAATTTCAATATTAGTACATTGGCTAATTATGAGTCAATGTTTGTTAAAGAGGACATAAGACCTAATCTGTTTCACTTCCTGACATAACAGCACTGCTGTTGTTCTCTGTGTCCTTGCTTAAGAGTGCTTCACTTCAGGCCAATAGAATGTGCTATCTCCCACATTTATCAGACTCTCAGTTACAGCAAAGTTGAGAAAATACAAGTACAATTATTGTGCCATGAATCAAGGTGAACAGGGAGGGCTAAAACTAAATTGCAGTGAATGAATTGATTGAATGGAGTGTAACCTTGCAGAGTCTGATTTCTTGGAGCAAAACGAACTCATCCACAAGACCGTCCAAGGTAAAGTGACTCAGTGATTCTCCTCTTGGAGCAGATGATGCCTGTTGCCAGTCTACTATCACTTGAACAATGAACACAGTCCACCTCCTGTCAAGATGCGTCTCTGCTGGCTGCCACAAACTGACTCATGTTTTGATCTTTGTCACACTCTCTGGATATTCTACCGAAGGGCTGTATTGGTCTTCAACTCACATGTTGGAGCTGAATGGCTCTTAAGATACAATGTATTCTTTTCTTTTAAATTTGCTATTTGAGAAATAAATTAATAGTAGTTACTCAACACAGACTGTCATCTCCATTCTCACAGCAGAACCTAAAAATATCCTGACTTCCATATGCTGTGGATGAGAGACTTCTCCGGGTGTCCCTGCATCGTTGACTGCGGTTTTTAGACCTGACATGTAATGCCTGTAGTGTTCAGGTCCTCCTGAGCAGGAACACACACTGACTGGTCTTCCATTGGAGACTCTTCTAGGACTGAGAACTCTACGTTTGATCAGCTCTAAAGTTCTTTGATTTTTTTTTTTTTTTAGTGAACTGAAGTATATTTAACACGTAATAAGTGTTATGCACAAAATCTAGTTAGAGGATTACTAAATTCAAGTACTGATTAGAGCCTGCCTGTGTAGTTCCTCACCTTGCTTGTTTTCGCAAAGCGAACGAGGGTAACAATAGCAGGCATGGGAACAGACTAGAAAACTGTGGTGAAATTGCTTTCACTGTTTGCACTGACAAAACTGCCACATCTCCCTTCAAAATCTTTGAGTGCTTTGAATCGAAGCCTTTAAAAGGTCAGAAGATCCAACCCCCAGAACTTATGAATCTAATACGCGAGAAAGCTCCATACCTCCTTGTCCTCATTAGAGTTTTACTCAAACTTAGCTAACTCATGGCTCATTTATGCCATGACCGTTTCCACTTTTCCTTGGAGTCAAGGCTGCTGAAGGGGCTGCAATCTCTGGGGTATTTCTATTTTCTGGCTGTCCTACATGCATGTGGTGGAACCAAAGAAGGGATGGCCAAAAAACGGTCTCCAGCTCAGCACTGAACATCTTTGTGGATGTCCAAAGGCATTTTAACAGAAACAACAATTAATTTATATTGCAAAAATTCCCACCATAACCAATTGAATCATGGGGCTTCGAGTCTTTCAACATGATTTTGTTCTTTCGTATAAATTGTTAACTACATGTTTATGTGCTAAAATTAGTTAACACAGTGTCGTAAGTGTGAGAGGTGTTTCAATACATATATTATTAGGCTATTCATATCATTCTAGGATTAGTAGCCCTGTATTATAATACCAAGGTATAATCTAAGTTTAGAAGGTATACATGACAGCATATATTTGAACATATCGGAGCCACCATTAAAATTTTTAAACCCTCTGGGTTTGTAAAATTTCTCTTCTCTTCTCTTCATTATGAATATATATTAATTTGAGTAGGACTGCCAAATATTGGTGTCTTATTTGTGAATGTTTGTATGTGAGTGGCAAATACAAAATGAAGTATCAAAAGAAGCAAGAATACCAGCCAAGAATCTCACACATCTCATGTGCATTATTCAAGCAGGAGGAGGCTTTTGAAAGAAAAGATCTGCAATTAGTCGTAATACTTTTGAAATGGTCACATGCCAGGAAGAAAAGCATGTATCAAAACCAATATGTTTAAATTTCAAAATAATCTTAAGAATTGCCTCCTGTTGTTCTGTTATCTCTCGGTGGGTTAGTGATGCCAGTAGCTCTCACTGAGAGATCTGGTATTTTTTAATAACTTCTATCACAAAAGTCACACACGTGCCACAGCCTGATGCAGAGGAATGTCATTTCCAAAACAAAAATAGTTCTCCAAAACGTCTTAGTCTTTTCATTCATTGGAAATTGAGACATATTACTTATGTTAGAAATATCTTCTGCCTGTCACAGTGAAGGTGACCTATATGATTTTTAATTTTTTTTTACCACTTTTGTGGTACTGCCAGTCTAAGGATGTTATTTTATCTCTGCATTCAGCTATAATGGTGCTAGATTTGGGCTTTGTTCTGTTATCATCTTGTAGAGGCCAAAATTATTAATTTTTCTAAGATTTTTGCATTACTAGCCAGTCCTTCAGAGAGACTGAAACAAACACATTGTAGAAGCAATGTCATTTGGAAGTATGAAATACAGAGAGACAATTGTCTGCTCACATATTGCAAGATAAAGATGATTTTGTCTCTCAACGATTTGTTAGAATGTCCTTGAAGTTAATTCATGCAATAGGTGACTCATCTGGTGGTGCAACAGTGCCCCTGCAGGGCAGATCAGAGGAGGTTGGCAGTGGTCCATAGTATTTCAGACTTCAGTGAATTGTGGAACATGGTTGGGTTGTGTGAGCCATCTTGGTTGATTCAAGGCTGGCTTAAATACAACAAAACACTTAAACACATTGCTTTATTTTAAACCAGAGTGGCTTCATATGGCTTCACACGTGCTTACGTACTTTGCTGGGGAAAAAAAATTTGTGTACTGCAGGTGTATCAAGCAGGAAGAAAATCTGTATCACTGTTTGCTATATAAGGTCTGAGGTTCAGTCTTTCTTTAATTACTGTATTTAATTCACATGCTTCACAGGTCAGGAAAAAAATTCATTTTTTTTTTCCTTAATGAGTGCCCAGTTTCTCAAAGTTAGCTCAAGTTAGCTTTTTACAACAGGAATGCCATTTTCAGCATCAAGCAGGATAAACCCCTGACACATTTGCAAAACCAAGCAAAGTCTGGGAGGGTGAATACATTTCCAGAACTGTGGTAACTAACTGAAAGCAGTATTAAATCCTTTTGGTTTTCTTAGAAACCCCCTGTATGTCCAGATAGATAATTCAGAACAAATGTGTTACTTTGAGTGATTAGAAACAAGTGGAATGAAAATCCATTCTCACATCAATTGCTAAACACTGACCAAAGGAGCAAATATTATGCTGAACCATGTTCCAGTCTGGGGCAGGGGGTAGAAATATACCTATCTACATTACATCTTTCAAGATAAAGTACTGGGTCATGTGTGATCCACTGTTGGATGGCAGGAGGAAAAAGTGCTCCATGTCACAACCATTCCTACATTTTCCACCAAGTAAAACATCTGTAAAATTGCCCTGTTTGAGGCTTCTGCCTTGAGGTAACTTTTGCACCTACTGCTCGATTATTAAATTGCATCTGTTGAAAAGAAATGGCCATTTGGGTCACATATGTTATCCAATGACTTTTTTTATTTATTTGTGCAGCTAGAGCTACAGAATTAGGAAATCTTTCTCTTCATTTTGAGCTTTGCTGTGGATCTTCATCATGAAGTAATTTTTTTGAGACACTGAAAACACTGAGGCTCGAAGTTTTATAGCAGGAAAAAAGGAAGAAGAGGGCATAATGTTTTCCTGAATTTCTCTACGATAATATATCCGTGTTATTAATACTTCAGTTGCATAAATAATTCTATATTCACCTAGAACCACTTAGGTACCCCAAAAAGTTATAGATTTTCATTGTTAAATACTTTACTCTTTCACTGTCATCTCTAGTAGGTACTTTACTCCCTGCCATCCTCACACCTTTGAATGATGTTGTTGAAGTAATCTTTGTGTCAAGCAGCAATTCCCACCCTTCTTGATGTGTGCAGAATACGGTATAAGAGCAATAAGAAAGCAAGAACAGTGTCTACTTCAGAAAAATAAGCTTTATACATGGAGGTGTTCCCAACATGTGTCTTTTAGAATATTTGCAGAAAGCTTATAATGTGGATGCTCTTAATGTAATACAATATTCTTCTAAAAGAGTTATTTGATGACAACTATAATTCTTTAGCTTTGTACAGGTCTTATTCTAGAGTAATTTCTTTATGGACACAAGCTCAGTAACAATCAACATTATCTACATTCACCATTTTTTTAATATGAAAAAGCTTACTAATCAAAGTCCAGACAAAAGAGGCAAAGAAGTAATGGTTGAAAATATACCACTGCTTTTAAAAAACTGATATGGATTGCTCAGTCCCTCTGTGTTGCCTCCTTAGTGCTACTTTTCTCTTTTGACAAGATTTACTCAAACTGTCTCTCCTTTGGCTTGTATGGTTGGTGGCATATATCGTCAAGTAAGCCCCAGCTTTTCATCCTTTTCCCGTCAGGGGTTAAAATTTCTATGTAAACAGAATCAGATGATGATCCAAAATGGAAGCTAGTAATTCAATTTGATATGTTGTTAGACCTGTAATCTTGGTATACATTCATAGTTGCTTCCAACTGAAATTCACCAAACTTGCTATCTATCTCATGCGTATTTATTTTGCGTACCAACAGTTCTCATGAAAAACTAATGCAAAAGGTTTAAAATGTATTTACTGTAATTCATATGACTTATCTTAAGAGCCATCGTAATTTATGCTCAGTATAAGTGACTAAAGAACAAGACCATACTTCTAGGAATTGGAACAAAACAGGGCTTCAGTGAAAAAATATTCTCTGGCTGGGTTATCAAATGGTATAAGATTTTCCAGGGTATTTCCAGTGATTAGGGAATGCAAATGGAGTGCAAAAGAAATGAATGTTGTCCTAAGTGCTGAATGATATCAAGAACTAATGAAGCAATCAGCCCTTTTTGTTCCAAAGACTCATTTTACAGTAGAAGGAGAAAAATGTAGCAATCACAACCTGTAATGTGATGATGGCAGATGCAGTGAGAGTGGTATTCCATTACAGTTAATATTTCATTTTTCACTAAAGATCAACAAGTTCAACAGTAGCTGGAGTCAGACTTTTATCTGTTTCAGCTGTCATTACTTTTTCATTACTTGCCATCAATGAATATTTTCAAGCAGCAGATCCAGTCTTTAGCATAGCTCTGCTCGACTGATGCACCAAAACACACTTAAAAAGGAAATGCTGGGAATCTATTTAATAAGCAGTGATTCAAACATGAGGAAGAATTAAAGGAAATAATAAACCCAGCGTGCACTGAATTGCAAATAGGAAATAGTTTCTTTTTGCTAGTAGGGCTACATAAAGATAAAGCCTTAAAGCAATGGACGTCCTTCATGTCCAATTGATGCTGACAGAATTAAGGTTCCTGATATTTAAGAATGAGTCACATTGTGTGGCCGTTGTGGTAGATTTTCTCTTGGCCATAAAAAAATCTTGTGATTCCAATAATAAAAACAATTCCCTCAAATGCTGCAGCTTACTTCTTATCCCTTCAAACCAAACCCAAGGAGCTGATGGCACAGAAGATACGAGAATTACATATCACATCAGTGCGGAATGATCTAATTTGCTCTGATGCAAAAGTCCTGAAGAAATATGCTGCTACGGCGATCCAATCAGGCAGGGTTTCTTCTTTTCCTGTTCTAGTTTAGAAAGCAAAAAATGATCTGAAAACTGAAGCTATGCCCTCCAGAAAGTTACCTTATCACAAAATCAGTCACACATGGAATGCAAAAATCTTTCAGGGAAAACAGACATCAAACCCAACCTCCTGGTGTTATCTTCATTTTAGAGCTTCAGTAATGATATTCAGAGAAATTCATAATGAACCTGAAAAAGAAAGAAATCTGGAAAATTAACTTTTATTTCATACTTGAGTTATTACAACAGCTCCCAGACTAAGATCATCCTCTCTAATAATAATAAGCAAACCTACGCCTAAAGAACTGTCAAAAAAATTTTGCTAACATAAATAGAGTGTACCAGAATGTCTTCAGAATTCATTTGGCCAAATGCAAAGGTACTGAAGTGTGATGTCTCTTTCTGCAACTAATAGTACAATCAAGTATGAAGATCTAGAAGGCTCTGTGTACTCACAATTATCCTCTTTTGTATCTAGGGTGGCAATTGAAATCCAAAATAAGTGGAGACAACAGTGATGAAATTCTGTTGCCACATCTGATCTCAGTGAATTGGTCACAGAGTTTCTGGTAAACATACAAAATGTCTCACCATAATTGTCAGCCTCTTAATCCTCAAGGAAATAATATAGAATGGAGCAGGCAGAAAGAACAAAATTCTCATTAGTTCTGTAAGTTGTTCCCCTTCGGGGAACAGATTTACATTGAGGAATTGAGCCAGGAATAACAAAAGAAAGCTTGTAACGCTTCCCACCTACAGCTTTTTTTAGTACCAGACTTATGCTTAGCCAAACTTAGTCAATTTTGTTTAAAAATTCTTCATGAAAGGGATTTTCAGGTCTACATAGAACCACCAAGTGACATGTAGAAAAACAACAAACAGCGACTAAGGAAATTAAAACAAGAAATCTTTTTTTTTTCCATTGAAGAAAATACATTTCAGATTCGCATTCTACTCATTCTCTCTCAGTAATAATTTATTCCTTAGTCTTGTGCAACAGGTCATTAACCTGCTTAACAACCCTAAATCTAGATGTTTTCCCTTTAGAGAAACGTAACGAAAATACCAAATCTTTCTTCCACTTCATTTTCTTTAGTAGTGTATGTGAATGCATGAACTGGGATTTTTCTTTCACAGTAGTTTAGCTATTAACTACATGGAATCTAGATTTGGAACCCTCTGTCTGTGTACAGTCTTATTATCTGCTGAGTCTGATTATACTCAGATCAATATTATCTAATGATTGTGATCATAGGTGGAATGCTTCAAGGATATTTCAATTTCCACTGCTGTTTGACAGTAGGCAGAAAGTATCACTGCAAAGTTATTTGGTCAACTTGATCTTTTTCTCCCAATCAGAAACAGAAGGAAAATCCTTGAGAAGATAATTTAAATTTTTCATCCACATCTCCCATATTTTACCTGCACCATAAACCACATGGCTTTTTAAGATACAAATCATGTTAAAAAAGGAAAAGCTAGAGCTACTCCTGAAAGCCTAGTGACAGTTCAAGACCCCTCCTGGGTTTCACCTCTCTCATTTGAATTGGTGCTTCATTAGAAGTTACTATTCTAAAGTTGTATTTAGATTTCCTCTGTTTCCTTTGATGTGTTCAGCCTTGTTCTCACCCATATTGATGTTCTTTTCAAATTGTAACCTGGAGGTGAAGGCCAAAACCTTTCTAGCTGTAGAAGCAAATGTATTACTTGTTTTGCTTGAAGGATTATAAAATCCATCCATCTGGCTAGAGATGTTCCCTCTGAAAGACACCAGCCAATATAGTGTTCCAGGATTAATTAAAGAGTTTGTCTGCCAGACATTCTTTAAGTCTGCTATTTCTCATTTTATTTTTACTTTTTGGCATGTAATAGTATTTCCATACTTATTAAATCCTCACTGATAATTACATGCAAAAGAGCAATTAGCAGCAGACAATTTAGTGGCAAAGAATTTATAATTTGGACTGTTTACCATTCAGAGATGACTGAAAGTGATGGCAACTGCATCAAATGAAACTTCATCAGTGATATTGTTCCAGTGGAGGTTCCACCTGGGTTGCTCTCTGTTTCTTCAGCCTATCTTTGTATTAAACATAAAATCACACCTGTAAGTAGACAGTTACCAAGACGTCATGCAGTATATCAGATATTTCCTAAAATCAAAACCTAATTTCATTGCTCAGCACTCTGTGTGTTGAGGAACCTCTTCATGTCTTGCCTCCTGTTTTATTAGAAAGTAGCCCAAGTGTCGTGACTTAGCATAAATGATATTTCTTAGTTAAAGAAACCCTGGCTGAGTGACTGAGGCCTATGGAGCGTTTCTATGCTTGTTTTCAATACTCATTTTAATAGAAATTTTACTTTTCTGTCTGCAGAAATGTAGTTTCTGTGTTCCAAAAAATAATACTGCCATTTCAAGCACAGTCACTAGGCCAGCAAATGCAGAACCCTTATCAATCAGTTCATATCTGAAAGAAGGAAAACATTTGATGACTGACAAAAAGAGCTCATCCTGAATGAGATGTTGAGGGCAAGTATTTGAACACGTCTCTGATCATGAACTCAGCAGGAACCAGAATGTCTCACTTTTTTGACAGCCCTTTGAGCTTGAAGTGTTCCCGTCCATTTATGTATGGGCAGGAATACACACAGGCATTACCAGTTCTGTAGGAATAATTATCAACTTTCTTTGCCTCTTCTGACACATCAGAGAAAAGTTTTGAAAATAGGGCTGGATAACAAAAAAAGAAAGAGAATGTCTGGAAAAGACAAGGCAACCCCTCCCCTCAGTCTTGATTTCTTTCTAATATTTGGATACTTTAGTCAGTTGCTCTTTTTCCTGAAGTTACACTGCACTCCAGTTTAACCTGCAGTTATCCAAGATTGCTTCTCCTGTATAAACCTGGCTATCAATTGTCACTTTTTATGGTCAGCCATCCCACTAAAAACTGCACAGAAAACTCAATACATTTATGATTAGTCATCTCAAAAGAAATCATAGAATCATAGAATCAT
>VXAY01006698.1:1622613-1647726 GCA_013399855.1 Oxyruncus cristatus
TTTTTTTTTTTTTTTTTTTTACTTTTTAAAAAGTTCAACAAGTTCATTGCAATCTGCCTTTCAAGGTCATCCATCTGAATCAATGATCTTCTTAGCTCCACCAGTTCTGATTTTTTGAATAAAATTGTAATTACCAGCCTTTTAAACACCAGCTGTTCTATTGAAACATGATACTGGTGGTGTACTCAGTCCTGGTGGAAAAATATCTGTGAGCTGCTCTTCACTGCAGCCTCAGAGCTGATTGCAAGAAGCATTTATGGTCACAAAATTAAAGGGGCCACAACCAGGTCCTTTATGGATATAGTTGCCTCTCTCCCGTTGTGCATTACCTTGTTCAAACATGTATTTGAACCTCCACTGTACTCATTCCTTGTAAGGAGAAAAAGGGAAGTACAATATAATGTAGTATAATGTGCAAAAGAAATAATCTATTAGCTTGTCCATGTGATGAGCCACATTATATCAATGCACAGAAACAGAAATACTTTGGGGAAATGTTTCTCTGCCATTCTTTAGCAGCACCCATTACTTAGCAGTTTGTACCATCTTTATCAACAGGAGGCCAAGATTAACATTTACAGGGAAGACTATAATCTACGTACGGTAGAGATACTGTGCTAGAGGATAAATCAGTGCTGAAAAGAGAAGAAGAAGAAGTGCTTTTCTACCCCAATTTGTAGGAGAATTAAAAGGCTGATTGGCACAGGAAATGGCATGGGAAAATAAAAGCAAGAGGTAGAATTTGTCTTGGCAGGAAAGTGATGTTCCACTCTTAGAAATGTCTGCAGGCCAAAATGAAAAAAAAACCTGTGCTGAGATTTAACAAGGATTTTCCAACTGCTTTAAAGCTCAGATCCTACACTACATATCTTCCTAAAGCACATACAGTTTGAGACATACAGAAGCTTTTGGTCATGTTCAGAGAAGCCAGAGACCAGTGCTTATTTATCCTCTCAGACTGGGATAGTGGCAGCTTCTGGTGCAGATGGACAAGGCGCAAGACGCTGGGGTGCACCTGCCAACTGCTGCAGCCCTGCCTCCCCTCCCTTCCCCTGGAAGATTTTTTCTTTTAATGTTATATTGCAGTGTATTTTTATTTTTTCTTCTATTTTTATAAGAAATGAGGACAGTGGTAGTTTAGCAACACATCTGAACAGCCACTTCTGCCAGATCAGGGTGCTACCAGAGTGCACCCGGGCCTGAGGACACAGGGGAGGGAACTTGTTGTGTCGGCCATGAAATCTGAAGCATTGCAGTGATGCTGACTGATTAGGTATTGCTATATTTTTCTCTATTAAATACTTGGCTTTTTCTCTTTCCAAAGCCAGGAAAATGTCCACACTGTCAGACATCTTTACCTATGAGGGCACTCATCACTTTGCAGTGTGCTATCAGGAATCGCAGTGCCTGGCAAGCCCCTGCACTCTGGAAGTCTTTCCCTTATACCAAAGACCTTGAGCAGTATTCCTGTGCTCAGCGCTCCTGCCAGTGAAACCATTAACTCATAAGGTCCCAGTTCAAGAAGGTCTTTAATGCACATAAAGACATATCTGTTTTTCTAAGCATTGCACTTAGCATGCGATTATTATACCCAAACCTGGGCTGAAGAAGTATTTCTTCCTTAGTCAGAGATAAGTGATTACCTGGAGTGAAAAGGCAATACAGAAGAACAGTGAAGGAATGCAATACTATATTTTTTCTTTATTGTACAGAAGCAAATACAGAAAAGGAGGAAAGTGATACCAGCATATTTCTGTTGAAAATACTAGTACAATCAAAACGAGATAACAAGGTTATTTCTTTTGTGCCACCCCTGCCTATCCCTGATTGCAGGTATTTGCCATGGGAATTATATTTACAGCAGCTTTGCAAAGCAATTCTTGATCTCATTCTGGATTTCTAGACAGTCCTGAAGGACAGGTAGTAATAACTGGTAACAAGTAAGGAGAACTCCTGTTGCTCATCATTAAGGTATTTCTGAAAAGCAATGAGGGAAAATTAAGGACCACATGTACTAATAAAAAAACCCCAAAACAAAACGTGGTAGCTAGAGTGCTCAAATTATTTCATTTGAGGTAATATTAAAGGTTGAGACTACATCTATCTCATTTTGTCACTTCTTTGATATTTGATCTTGTTTTAAACAGTGTCTTAAGGGGCTGTATCTTTATAACTGAGGTTGAATGGAGAGTCTTTTATTTTGAGGTATGTAACTAATGCTTCATATCTCCAGGAGTAGCTGCAAAGAGTCTGAGCACTTCCAATTCCTACTTCTGCATTGTGCCTGGCTTCTTCTAGCCAACACAAGATCATTTCATCTTAATATTTCATTGAATTGGTCTGTTAGTCATACATCAAAGATGATACCTTAATGAAATGCAACAGCGAGATGCAGTCATGGCATTTGAAAGCTATGTAAGAAAGAAAAGGCAGTTTGCTCTGCATGGAAAGGAAAGGCTGATACTTGTTCTCCTGAAGGTTGGAGGCTCCAGCTCTGCAGTAGACAAAATATGCAATATATATTTGGTGTTAGGTGAATTTTAGAGCTGGTGATAGACATGCAATACCCGTCAGTTGGCAGAGATTCACAGAGCAGGCAGAGGCTGCTGCAACCTAGTAAGATTCCATATGCTGCCTTGTCTCAAAACTAATGTGGAAAGCAGGCAGAAAATACTTTGTCATACCATGGCAAATTCTTGGCTTCATAGCCAAAATACTGCTGGGGTTTGTGACTAGCATCAAACATGTGGTACTATCATTTTTTGCATGGGTGCTGATCTCAGAGCACTCAACTCATCCTGTATAGGTCAAGGGTTGGCCTTCAGGGGCTAGAAGTTCTTGGTCACTAGAGACTAGTGGCTGGTGCTGTAAGCAGAGTTCAAGGCGAAGGATGTCCATATACCACTACCTGGGCTCTAGGCTATCCATCTTTTCTCAGAACACAAAAGTACAGAAAAATAGACTCCAAATTGATAATGGATATTTCAGTAAATCCCGCTATAATGTGATACTTTTTCCTTAATAAATCATGATTTGTTTGCAGGCAACACCTTCAAAGTTTTTTTTCTGTGAGATTATAATCTCAAAGCAACAAAAAAAGGTCCCTGTCATCTTTTATGACAAATGGTGATTGCAGGAGTACCGTATTTTGTATCTCCTTGAACAGATTTCATGGGGTTTTTACCTTCTGTTCCTGTTGGCCATTTGATATCTGACTGTGTTTATCTCTGAAGGTACCTCACCCAGAGACCTTGAAAAACTGCTTTCCTCCATGGTTCAGTGATATAGTTTATATATTACTTACAGATGCAATACACAAAGCCTATTCTCAAATGCAATCTCTTAAGCTTGCAGAATGACTGACCAAGCTATTGGCTCAATTTGCTATCGGATCATTTAGTTAGTAAGGTGAATCTTGACTTAGATTTTCCATGGTGGATCAATCAAGTGATGGAAGCTGAATACTATATTTTCTCACCCTATGATAACCAGGGCAAACATCAGCATCACTAGATATCTATTTTGGCAGGTAGCTTAAGCTCTGAAGCTTGATTTTTATCAGCTATTAATATCCAATAAAAATAACTGCATATCAGAATGACAGGATTTATACTCGCTCTGCTGTTGTGTAAATGGCCATGTGAAGTGCACAGGAGCCAAGAGCTGACCCCAGTGTGGTGACCCACTAATTCCGTGTGTTTTACTGGTAAATGATTTCGCATGAGATTGCCTACAAATGGCTAACAAGTGAAACACTCTGCACTAATAACAGAAACGTGCAGTAGAATTGATCTACCCTGGGAATTCCATTTTGATTTTTTCCTTTTAAAATTAATTTGATTTTGTCTGCATCAAGTCATTCCTTATCAGTAAGAAGACAATAAGAAAATTACTTTTGGAGGAAGGAAATAAAAAACCCCAAAAGCAAGTGAGAGGAAAGGAAGCTGAGTATAAAATATATGCTTGCATAAGATTATAGCTGATACAGTAAGGACATGATACAATTTCAAAGTTCCCTTCAACTAATCAGAACTGAATGGTATTTAAATGGAAAATGGCTTCCATCTTAATACCCAATTATTCTCCCTCAGTATAGAATGTACAATCAATTACTGGAAATGCTACTGAAACTGTGCTTTAAATTCATTAGGTGTTCTACATGACATGACTTTTGGAGAATATTTTTAACACACTTGCCTAGTTAACACATTATTCTTTCCTGTCTTCAAAAAGTTTGTAAATGACCAAGAAGTCCAAGCAACACCCACCCTTTGCTTAACTTCTCACATTTTATTACAAAATATCCCAAATCTTATGGATCCCACGCCCTTCTGAAAACAAAAAAAAATTGTTCTTTACAAATATATTAAAATAAACCATAAAACTTTCTGAAGCTTTCTAATAATTGTAAAAATTGAAAAACTAGTGGGTTATTTTGTTTTTGTAAATATAATTTTTAGTGGCAAAATAAATAATAATTGATTTTAAATATCTTCACTGAAAATGAAGGAATCAAAACAAGTATAGCATTCAATCCATTGGCTATATGTATCCTAATAAAGTTTAATTAGATATAATCACCTGTCATTTCCACTTCTCCTGTCTTCTGAAAGTGTGGCATTATATAAAACCAGCTTGCCCTTTTCATCCAGGAATCAATCTCAGGAAATCAAAGATGTGTTTATGCAGTCTGAATTTCTAGGTAAGTAAAGGTCCTTGAACTACTGACCACTTTAAAAACCCCTTAACTTCTTTGTTAGTAGATATTGCATCCTTGTCCTCTGTGACTTCTAATCTGAATGACTGTCACGTGCTATTAAATGTATCAAAGACGGAATTGTTTCCTGTAGCTTTTCCGTATTGCATCTCAAAATCACCAAAGTTAATACTCCTGACAATCTCATATATATTATTTTTTCTCTTTTTTACCTATCTGGTCAGTTTACTTGCATGCGTTTTTATTAGGAAATTCCTAGTAGTTTAAAGGAAACCATGAAATGGCACTATTAGGAGTTGAAGGAGACGTACTACTGCATGAAACCAGAAGTCATTATTCTGTCTTTAGGCTGAATAAAAAAATTCCCCTTTCTTACATTCAGTCTTCTAATGTGATTATGCTTTAGCAAATCCTCATCCAAATCTGCAGAAGACTGGCAGTTTATTTTATGAACTTTAGTACTTGAAAGGGAAAAAAAATCAACTCATCATTTTTAGACTTTTGTGGAATTCTCTGTACTAAATGGAAAGGAACTCTCTTATCTGCTCAGAAACTGATGTGAGAAAAAGCAATATTGCCTGTGAATATATTATCAGGATAAAATAGCCGCTTCCCAATAGTGGGAGAAAATGATGATGGTGGCCATGATATCCAATGCCGGTAAAGCTCTGTGTTTTGCTGATATCTTTATTTCCACACCAAGCAGAAAGATGAATCTTCCAGTTTCTAAAAAAAAAATATGCTGTGAAGTCCTTGAGAACTGGGTTTGGCGCATTCTTTTCCCACCATTCTCTTGAATTAGTCCCAAAATCTTATGCTTGCTTGTTAGGCTTATAAATGCAGGCTGCCTCCTTTTCTGCTCTGGCTGCTTTCCACAATATTGGCTGGCTTCAAAGGATGGGGAAGAGGAAGAAACATGCTGACAATGCCCGTACTTTTTGTGAATCTCTTTCACTTATTGTAGCCTTTAGTTCATACTTGTTTCGTCTCTGAGGCGTTTGCTTGTACAGCCATCTCATCACTGACAATTTCTCCAGCTGCCTCAAAGCTTTCCAGCTCCAACTCTATTTTAAGGACCTGGCTGCACCACATCTTCTGGGTGAAGAGAAACAAAAATAAGTGTTTTTTTGCCAATGTCTTCTGCGTTTAAAGCAACTCAGCAGCTAACCCCTTCTGGGGATGTAGTTGCCACATTAATTTAGTTCACACCAAGCACCTTTCCTGTACCGGAGGCTTTAGGTGTTTCATAAAGAAGTGTTTCAGGATTTGTGCACTTAATCCTTTTCATGCGGAAATGACTGAGGGTATTATTCACTAATTAAGAAACCCAAATGTATGTGTCTGTACATGGATGTCGACATGTGGGTTTGAAGTGATTATTACTGGCAGTGGAGATGTAGTCAACGCAGGAGCCTGGAGATCTTTTCAACTGGCTCATGGATGGAGGCTCAAATGAGATGCCCACACTGTGCTATCTGAGCAGTAACTGAGGCATTCACACCATGGCAGTGGACACGGGGCAGCATCTACAGGAGGTCCACATCCTTGCAGAGCAGAAGGTCAGGAGGGAGGTGCTAGTGTGTCTTAGCACCAGCACCTTGTATGTAGCAGCTACCTAGTCATCTGCTGTGAAAGGAGTTGAATTTTCCTCTCACGAGTCTCTGACTCCACTGATTTATCATGTCAGCTTAAAAACATGGCTTGCCTGTGGGAACTCCCAAGTAGGCATCTATCTTTAGGTTTCCTATTTAGGAGCTGAGTATCTCCATGAGACTGAGTGCTGGGTCCTCACTTCTACCAGTTTGGACCACACTGGGATTACACCACCAGGTTCTGGAGAGCTTCTGGAGCAGGTGTCAAAATAAGGCACTGCATTCTACTGGAAGATTAGAATATGCAGTCAAGGAATGGTTGTGAAACATGGTTGTGAAACATGCAGATTTAGAGCACCCTGAATGCATGCACTGAAATATAATCAGGCCTTAAGGCAACTGAGCATATATAAGGCATGGGCAAATATTACCCAGACAGGGCACTGGCTAATGCAAGTTAGAGCCATCCCTAAGACAAAGTCAGTCCTAGGTATTTACTGGGACTGATTAGCCACTTTTCACTGTTGAGTTTTTTTTTTTTGCCGTATCATTCCTCAGACCCTGCACCAAGTATAGATCGCAGGATCCAAAGACTGGACTACTATTCTTCAGAGAAAGTCAGAAGAGCAGGCACAACACCCTAACTTGTCTGATGGTTATAAAAACAACAAATATAAAAATAAAATCTGTCACCCAATACATTTAAAAGTGTGTGTTCTAAATTCAAAAGCATTGGAAAGTATATGTTGAATACATTAAATAACATTTGACAGTATATTTACATTTCTCTTTCACTCAACTCAATGACAGAGAAACTGGCAAGAAATAGCAGCAAGGCTCATCTTATGACAAAACTAAGATTTCTGGCCATATTGACACCAGACTGGCTTATATGGAGTTAACTTGATGAGGAACAAAAGAGTCTATTGTGCAGAAATACACAGAAGTTGTTCAGATCTGAAAATGTGTAGCTGCATGGGCATGGCACTGCCCTGAGCTAATATACTCTGCAAACACATTCAAACTGCTCTAGCCTTGAACTGCTGCCTCTGTGTAGTGCCAGGCAATGGGATGGGGACCTGCTGGCTCAGGTTGCTCTAAGTCAGGTGCTTCATTACACACCAGAAATTTGGCCTTCATGTCTAAGCATAAACAGGTAAAAGGATTTCAAATGTGAGCCATCCTTCTTTTCTTCAACTCATCTGAGTGGGACTCTTTAATAATGCATATATTCAAGATAGACTTCATTGGGCTAGTGCCAAACTACAAACTTTGACATATTCTCTGGTTGCTTAAGTCATTCTTAGACACAGATGTCTGCCGCCACTCTAATGTCTGGACATGAAAGCCTGATAAAATCACATTCACACTGAACTATACAATGCATTTCATTAGAGTTTTGAATAAAAGTTCTTTACTATGTCCATATTTCTTCTTCTGTTGTTAGCTGACATAACACTAATTCCAGCAGGGCTTTATCTCTCAGCAAAGACATGTGGTTTATAAAATTCCTTACCTTCTGTAAGACTGAACTGGTGTGGTCCATTTATTCCCCCTTCAGCACATTATCTCCGGTATGTTAGATGAATTATTACCTCTTCTCCAGTGTAACAGCACATTATCCTCCACAGAATACCCAGAACTTGTAGTGTATGTTCCCACAAAATCTTCCATGATGTCTGAGTGTCTCTAATAATGCTTACTTCACTAACTGGTTATTTGTATTGTTCTAATAGTATAAAATTACATGTTAATGTAAAAACTTTATTGAACAAGTTCACAAAGGACATCACAATCAGAGGATGAAACTCCTTCCCATGAAGCTAATTTGCCAGCCAAAAGAATACAGATTTTACATGTGATTTATTGATGCATGGCCCTGCTTTTCAGGGTCTGCTTAGGAGATTTTCATCCTGGTTGCATGAACTTTATGTAAAACCTTGCTGCTGTCTCACATGAGTCTTATAAATTTTCAATAGCATTATTTAAGCATCTTAAGTGTGTAAAGCTCATGGCATTTATGTGAGAATCACTTTGTCCAGCCCTTGAGTAGGAACCACTTGTGAAATAAAATGTAGCTGCTATTCAGTATCTCTAAAATGCTATAGAAGTTGAAGACGATGTGAGAAAAATACCATATTCCTATGAAAATGCAGCAGTGTAGTAGACAAGAAGCAAACAAATATCGTCTCTAATAATAATGCTGTTATGCTAATTGGTAGTAAATATATACAAGTTCCTTCTAAACCTTGGCTGTGATCTGTTTCCCTAAGTGAATCAGAAGAGAGACTTGACAACTATTGAATCATCAACAGTGTTTTCAATAGCATATGGGATTTTCCCTTTAAGTACCAATGCAGCCCAATCCTGCTTAGGTTGTGATAGCTGATTAGATCACAGCTTGAGGCTTAAATAATAGCTATCAACTTAATTATTTTACTTTATATTAAATGTGCTACTGCATTTTCACTGTTCTCTCTCCCACTGTTCCATCTTTCCAGTTAGATGACAAAATTATCCAAGAGCTAACTAACATTAGAAAGAAAGGCCCCCATGGAACCCCCACTTCTTTGAGATTTCTCCCGTTTTTTTTTTTAAGGAGACAGAGTTGTGTTGGTTAACATATGGCTACCCTGTAGATTAATGCTTGTCAAGGTTTAGCCACTGCGTTTTCTGCTCGGTTTTTATCAACACATTTTGTTTTGATGGTGTTGCTGAAGAGGGTTAGGGGAACTTTTGCCTGTGTTTCCGCTTAGTGTAACTATTGTCCTGGCAATTGTGTAGCTTTATTTCTCTGTGTTAAGATTTTATATTAATCACATTGTTGCACCTATTCAGTTAGAAGATAAATACATGTGTTTTGCAGAAGTTATTAAGTTTGGAAAGAGTGAATCTTGCATGAGCTACATACAGCTATCCAACTACCTGTTTTGTCTGCCTACCCATCTGCTGCGTGGTCCTTGTGTTGTCTTTGGCAGGTCTTTTACCGCCTTCTCTCTTTTGAACTAACAAACTCAAGGGAGAAAAGGTCAAAAGAGCTTTCTGATTCTTGAGATGTGGTAAATTGGAAAGCATTAGCAGTGCAAGGCACGTTAAGCCTAAATATGTTGAAACCTTGATTTGTGCTGGTGAGACACCAGAATGGGTTGCCAAGAGAAATTGTGATTGTATTTCATAGCAGAAATTGAGAATGTAGAAACTGAAAACAATTGTCTGTCACTGCTATTTACTTGCACTGTAGAGTACAATCGGGATATCCTGATTATGGGGGTTAGAACTTCTTGAAGAGAGGAGTTGATGTCAAAGCCTGATCAGTGGTCTGAGTCCCTGAACTGCAGGAGCAGTGATCTGCAATGATGAGCCATATTTGGGAGTAGGCTTTCTCTTTTCTACAGGTGTAAATTTGTGAGGAAGGGTCCAGCTTTGTCCAGGGTAAGACTTTCCCCTTTTCCCCTTGCATTTATCCTACAGGTTGGAGACCGAATGGGAAGGGAAGGTACATTAAGTCTAAATTATTTGTTGAGACTCTGATTTGTGGTGGTGAGACACTGGAACAGATTTCCCAGAGAAATTGTGGATGGCCCTTCACTGAAAGTAGTATCCATCACACGGCCAGGGTAGGTGTACAGATGGTGGAGAGTCATTTTACTCATGTTGAAGACTTTTGCCAATTTTACATTATGAGAGAAACTCCTGTTCTTAAAGTTCATTGAAGAAATAGCTCTGGGCATATGTGCAATCCATATTAGCTGAATTCACACCTGGGTAGCTAATGGAGACCACAATACATTTAGATCTGATTATCTTTTAAAGGCAGGTGATCATGGCCAGACAGCCATTGTGAGTATTTGGGATCTATCTTCAGACTTTCTATCACTCACCATTGAGCATTCCCTGAGTGCAGCCCCATATCCTGAGAGTTTGTCCTGTTCCTCTGCGTGATTATATGAGAAGTCAAGAGTTCTTCTGGATACCTTTACCAGAAAAATTAGGCTAAAAGTCACTTTATCTTTAAAGCTGTATGCATATGTACATATAAATACATATATATATATACATACATACATACATACATATATATATGAGATCGGGGAAGACAATGAGAGGCAAACTATCTGCAATTCACTCATTAATTTCTTCTGTGCCACCTTCTTATGAAATCCATTTTACCAAGCATGTGACTCTCATGAGTCATTTTGTACTTGTCAACATGTTCTAGCTTGTTGCTGACCAGTGATAACAAATCTTCCTCCATATCAATGTCAGATATGAAAAAACCCTAATTTTTTTCCCCTTGGATATCTGCATATTTGAGAAGGATTTTATTAGCCTGTTTTGGGTTCTCATTTTTACTCCTCTTTTAGACCATTATTTTGAACAATCTTGCCTTTTTAATGCTTATTCAAATGGAGAGGTATAAATATTTTATCTTAAATGTGTTCCAGCGGAAGCAGAGTGAACATGAGCTGTCTATAGGGGTTAACCCATTACTGAAAAGGATACCCGATAAATTGAAAGTGTGGCTCTCTGCCAAGAGAGATCGGTATATTCTGAGCATTCATTTTCTGCCTTAGGAGTGGCAAATCATGATGCTGGTATCAGATGTGATACAGCTTCTGAAAGAAGCAACCTCAGAGGCAAGTTCATACTTTGCTATTCAGAAAACTATCCACAGACTGTGTACATGAATTAAGGGCATGCCTTACTAAGTTATCATTGTATCTGGAATTGTAAATTGTCACTGAGAAACAAAAAGAAACCATAAATAACTCTAAAACTAGTCAGATTCCATTTTCAAAAGATTATGGGGTAGTGTATTAAAATAAAAATTCTAAGCAGTATTTATTAAGTGCTCCTTGATATATTTTAACCCCAAATTGCAGCCATCTTTTCTTCCATTCTGAGTAGTAAAATCAGTACTCAATAGAGCAATGAAGACGCTATTCAGATGCCTTGATGGAGTTGTTAATCCAAAAGCATTCCCATAGTCTCAGTAAAGACCAGTAAAGAACTCCAGTCAAGCTGTCTGGAATTGAACCTATCATAGAACAATATATGTTTTAAGAATAATTAAACAGCTTTTTACCTTCCTGTTTTAAAAGAAAATAAATATTCCACACTTTTTTTTTCTTACAAACTCCTTTTTCTTTATAATCCCTATTGCCTAATTCCCTATCTGCCAACTTTAATTCATCAGCATTGTATTTAATTTACATTGTGTTTGATTTACACTGTGCTTAATTTACATTAATGTAAACACCTGCACAAGAGCAGGGAACAGAGGTCAGGCTTTGACAAATCCAGGCCATACTAAGCCTAATCAAATTCTTTCCAAAGAAAAAAATGCAGAGTCCTGGTGCTAATATTGCTTTGATGTACTGGAATTTGTGATGGATTACATTGTTTGTCTACTGCAGTCATAGGAGTCTACTCATAGAGGTTTTTGGGGAGCCTTCCACTTCTTCTGAGGGATTATAAAGAGAACAAAATACACCTCTTGGGCACGGAGAACATCTGTGTGCTTGCTGCCTGCTTCACCCAGTCACATTGAATAAAGCCTTTACCGTGTCCTGTGCTATGTGGGGACTCAACACCAGTGCCTCCAGCCCCCCCAGCATTGACCTTAGCATCAGAGCCAAGCCTATGGAGAATGGAGAGTTTTGTGTAATAGCACAGGGAAGATTCAAGTAGTCTCTTCCAGCTTTCTCCTCCTTCCTTCTCCTCCTCCGTTCTCAGCTGGTGAGGTGCCTTCTGCCAGCACTTAGGCAGCTGAGGGCAGTTTGGAGCAAGAACACTGGGGGCAGGTGAGGCTGAAAGCAGCAGAGGTAGATAGGGCTAGGGGAGCACATCCTTAGAGAGAAGGATGGGAGAAGGGAGGGAGGAGATGAAGGGGAAGGGCAGAATTAGGACATTACACTCCTGAATACTCTTGAACTCTTTAGCACTCTGTTAAGAGTTATTTTCCGTAATTATTAAGAGGCAATTCTTATTAACCCACATTCTCCTGCCTTTCCTGATAAAAGACAGTGATTTCTGTGTGGAATCGGCACGATTTTCATTACATTCTATATTCAAGCTTTTCAGGACAAGCTCACACACTAACACAGTAGGTTCTGAAACATCTAAACTCTGTATTCCTGACGTGCAGCCTATCGTTCATTAAGGAGAAGCTTCATACGTTTTAAAGAACTTATATTTAAAAGGAAGGATTTTCCTTTTCTTAGGCAAAATTCATGTGTGCATACAGTTACAGAGGAAATATTAATTTATCCATCTTTCATATATTTAAATTGTATTTGTAAAGGAGGCCTAATATGTAGAATGGGGTTGTTTTGACATATGTGAAGTGTATTGTCAATATTAATTTTCAAGATTTTCTAGTGAATGTTTCCTGTTGTTCAAGCAATGCAGAAGGAATATGTTTCCTACCCTTTTGCAAAATACAAAATAATTTCCCAGTGAAAGATCTTTATTTGCTCTGTCTTCCTAACATTTTTTGGCAGGGAGAAAATCATGTTAACAGTTCATGTACAGCATGTGAGAAAAATTTATTTTCCCCGTTGTGATTATGTACTCATGGTATTTCAGCAGTCTGTGGAGAAGCATGCTCTATAATAATGCAACGACTTAGGAAAATTATCATTCTTATTGCCTTCCAGCTGTTCAGTGACATTATATACCTATCTACAAACAAATTGTAACCACTTTGGGCTTATAATTCATCATTCGTTAGAACTTTAATACAACATTCTTGTTTTTCTTTCTCAGAGACCAGACTTTGCAAGTTTGGCATAGGAATTAAATACTCTGAAAGAAACTGTACTACAGTATGCAAATCAAATCTTCAGAACTAAAATTCCAGCAACAACATTTTTTAAGACGTTTTGCATATTATTTTCTGATTTATTTTGTTTTGTGATGTTTTTCAATAGTTAAACCACTTTTTACAGAATTTCTGGGCACCTGTGTTTTCTTTGCTGTTTAATAAAACTCCAAAGTGGTCAGAAGTCCAAGGTGGATCTATCTTCATCTCCTCTTGAAAGTGAACACCCAAATGCACCAAAATGACTTTCAGCTTTTAAATGCAGCATTTTGTTTGAGCAGAACCTGCAGCTGTAAACTCTTTTTCAAATAGCAAGCTGTTGGCTAAGACCTAATGTCGGTTCAGGGGTTTGTAAACAGCTTACCTGTCTTGTCTGTCAAATGCCTTTGTACAATGTGAAATTTTCCCTTCAGGCCTTCTCTTGGTCCAACAAAGACCTCCTGGGCTGTAAGAAATGCCATAAAATGTCCTCTGAACCCCAGAAGAGGTCCTTGCTTTAGTAACCTCCAAGACCTGGATCCCCTAGGGTCCTGCTTCCTGAGCCCACGAAGTTTTGGTGGGACTGCAGGCTTAGTCCTTGCTAGCTCCTCCACATGGTCCATACTAAGGGGCACTCGAAGCCTCCTCTCCTGTGAGTACTTTGTTGCCTTTAGGAAAAGAGAAACTAATTTCCCTGTAAATGGACCGAAACCAGTGCACTGCTGGCAGGATATAGTGAGCAGAAGCCTTCCTTGCCACACAGATACACTATATTAAAAGGCGATGCCACTTGTGTGAGTGAAGTAAAACAAGTGTCATCCGTCACGTCTTGAAACAAGTCCAGTGGTATGCTCATTGTATGAGAGCAATCGGAATTACGCATATACTAAATAGGCAATTACTTTTTGCCAGCTACCATTTATTCAAAATCAAAATCCACAACTGGTATCAACTATCACAAAGAAAATATGATCCATGTAGAAAAGAAAAAGATGGAGTAAGAGGTACTCTGAACTCATACCATGCTGAACGTCCTTTATGATGGTACACTTGTTTACTTTTTTCCTTTACTTTTTTCCTTCTGTGCAGTTACAGTTCCCACGTGAAGCAGTGAATGTCATTTGTGCTTTTACAGCAGCACCTTAAAGATCCATTGTTTCTGCTGGGTTAAAGCAAATTTGAGAACTTCAGCTTGGCAAAACCTCTGAAAATTTATAGTGAGCTTGTGTGCTCTGTTTCTAAACATGGGCAGCAATATCCTTTGGAACATTCTATATTTAAATGTGGACAGTCATGATTTACTCACTGACCACAAATTCTCCATAAATGTCTGCATACAGTACCTGCTGTGCAGGAGTTGGACTATGATGTGAGTACTTGAAAACTGATGTCCAAATATCACTGGCAGAGTTCTGCTGGGGAGAAGCAGTGGAAACACAGTAATTCCCTTGTGTGCAGTGCATACTTTTCTGTAGGTTTTGATCCTGCGTGAAACC
Source organism: Oxyruncus cristatus (assembly GCA_013399855.1). NCBI lineage: Eukaryota > Metazoa > Chordata > Aves > Passeriformes > Cotingidae > Oxyruncus > Oxyruncus cristatus. The sequence goes on from VXAY01006698.1 coordinate 1,637,221, forward strand.
AATCTGTGCTACAAATCACAGTCATATGGTCCTGGTGCTAGCTGCTACTGCGAGGAGCAGTCACTTACCTCACAGCCCTGGCTAGGTTTGGTACCCTCAGCACTTGCCCAGTTCAGTGGGGGCTAGACACAGCCAGCAATTGCATGAAAGTGCTTAACCTTCTGTAGTAGCAGCATTATTGTTGTCTCTCTCTGTTAATAATAACTTCCACTGATTCATTCTTTTTTTTCTTTTCCTCTCCGGAGTGTGAGGGAGCTCTATGTCTTCCCTTTTCAGACCCTGAAGAAGCATCTGAGAGTCTTCCTGGACTGGAGGAACAAGAAGGTGACATGTAAGAAGAGCAGGATCCTCTGCATGGTGGCTGCTTCTCGCTGCCCCTGTGAATTTCATATTTTAAAGCAAAAAGCATGGCAGTGGCATGGCTTACATGAGTGCTTACATGAGCACAAGCACAGGCCCAAATTGCCCATATTTCTGATGTACCAAGCACTCCACATAATTTGCATTAAAAGACTGCCATGCAAGTAAGTGGCATGCACTACCTATGTGCATTGTGAGATGTCTTGGAAGATATTTCACATCTTGTCAGGCCAGCTTTAGCTGATAGTTCGGTGTGAAAGAAATGATCCCATCAGCTATGGGCTACAGCAGCCCTGGGAGAAGAGTCAGGAGTGGCAGTGCCATGCCCTAGCCTGGACCCCTGCCTGCTGGGACCTGCCTGCTTGAGGCATGGCCCTTTGGACAGGGGGTGAGAAGGAAGTGAACAGTGGGTGAAAGGCTGGAAGAAATGCTCCCGTAGATCCTTCCTTCCCTCAGAACCTTTGTATGGTGAAGTGTAACACTGCATTTCTTTCAGAGGCCTCAGAGGCAATGTTTTGGTAAAGCTAAACAGGGGTATTTTCCCCTAGAAAACATTCAGTGTAAATATCCATTATAAGCCACTGGAGTAGATTGAAACATTGCCTTTGAATTGCTTGTAATAGCTGATTTGTTGATCTATACAAAAGGTTAGCTGCAATTTCATAGCTGGTTCTATTAGACTTTATTTGATGAGATACTTTATTGCATTATAAGACAGCAGACACCCTTGTTTGTGTGTTGTTTCAACTGCTTTACTTTGCTGTTGAGACCTTGCCATCACACCGTCTTGGTGTCTGTAATCTGTTCTGTGGGTCACAAAGGGGCATCAAAGGATATTCTTTTTTTGAGCCAGTCTTTGTTGTTACAAAAGGCTTTGAGAAAGTTTCTGGTATTTTTGTACAGGAAACTTGTAGGAGACAAAGTAATAACAAGCTAAAGAATAAAAAGCTCTTTCCCAAATAGCATGATATCACACTAACCTCAAGTTGTATCAGAGTGAAAATTACTAGATAGGGTGTTTTATTAAAATATTTTCTGCCAATCTGTTTATTATGTTATATGAGAGAAGGTTAAAAGCAACATGTTTGCATTGTCTGACATAGAGGTGCCACTTTCTCTCATGTTACTCGATTATCATTATCCCACATTTCTTCATCTTCTAGACCAACTCTTAATCACGTTTCCAGCAACAAACGCTCTGTTCAGTAGCAGGCTGGGAATCCTCATCCTGCTCTTTCTCAGAGGGAATGAGACCACTTAGCTTCTTCCAGGACCTGATATCCACCAAGAAATGATCAAGTTAGTTTCTCAACAGCTCAAGATTCTCAAAAACACACTGCTATTTTAATGTTCATGGTATTTTCCGCCTAAATATTTAGACTGTGTCATGGCAACATCTGCTTTTAGTTCTACATTTGTTTTCCTATCCTTCTTTAAAAAAAAAAAAAAAAAGACAGTTTAAATTTATTCCCTTTAAATTTAAAATTCACTATTTTTAACTTTTATTACCTATGAAAAGTTATACCAATGGTTTGTGAGATGCTTTGCATTTCCTAGGCAAATTAAAATTACTATATTGATTGCTAAAAAGGTGTTTGCTATTATGATTGATCATATTAGTAATGAAGAGGCACCTAAATGTTCAAGATAAAAGCAAATATACAGTATGTACAACATATTGTAGGCTATTTGGAAAGGGGGTTGACAAGTAGAGTCTAAGCAGCAAAATTAGTATTCCCAGTACATATTTAAAAATCAAGAAGTAAGCTAAAAATAATAATAACAAAACAGGGGTAATCAATGGTCCAATTTTTTCCTGTCCAGTTGACTTTATTATGTTTTCATAAGTGCAAACCCAATTGAATAATTGAATGTACAAATTATTGATATTAACAGCTGCACATTTTATTGCCCAAGACAGAGCTAATGAAAAGGACATTTAATAACTGTAACTCTTAACAAATGTACCACAATCAATCATTACTACTATTATTATTTCTACCATATTTGAAGAGTGCTGGAAGTAAAATGCAGTGGATTCAAAAATAGGTACTTCCCAAGTGCATTTGGATGATTACTTACTTTGGTCAAAATAAGAAGAGGCTTAATTCTGACGCAGAAATCCAACATTCCTTTTTAGACTGATCTGATCAGCAAGTAATTGGAACAAATTTAAGGAAAATAGTGCATGCAAGTCATTTGCCTATCTGAGCAATACACAGGATCTTAATGGGTTTTTATTAAAACATATACTCTTCTGCTCAAATTCTGATTCTTACAAATCTTTGTTCAACTTGATCCAGGAAAGCTCCTTTCACTCCATTAATGGAACTAACCATATCATTAAAGTTATGGTTTGTCATATGTACATCCACTTCTGGATCAGGTCTGTTAGAATTAGAGAGTAGTAGTAATTGATACCAAACAATATGTCTTCTTTGTAGAAAACTCATGATAAAATACTTATTATGCCTCTCTAATCTTAACAGTTTTTTGAATGTCCTAAACAATTTCCGTTACAGTTTTTTTCTGCTGTAAAGTGTAATTGCAGGCTTTCTTACCCATCTGATGCAAGGCTTACAAAGACATTCTTTAAGATCATTACATTACCTCAAATACCTTAAAAAAAGCTTCTTTCTGATCAGCTCAATGTTCTGTATATTGTAGGAGATACAGATAATAGAGTCATTCACATAAATTTGCATTAATGATACTGAATTTCCTTAAACGAGTAAATTTAATCTACATTTCAAAAAATGAAAAAGCGTGACCAATATTTTTCTGATAGGCACAGTAGCTGAGCATCAGCTGTTTGTTAAAGTAGGTAGAAAATAAAAACCTTTTTTTTTAAGATTTAGGGTAAAACTTGAAAATCGCAAATGCATCTAGGTATCTGAGGTCCCAGTCTCGAAAGGCACTTGGAGGACATCCACATTGCCATGTGCTGTCACATTGCAAGTCATCCGTTTCTGGCACAACATCAAGTCTTTCACACCCACAGTGCAGAGCCTGCTCATAGCTTTTGAGGACTATTCCTCCCTCACCCTGCAGTTACAAAGATTTAGTGTTAAGGATGGTGGGGCATGTAGTGTCTCAAAACTTGCATCCATTTTAGGAAACACCTTTAAGATTATCGTGTCCCTGTAAAATGTAAAATGCCAATGCTGTAACTCAGCTGTTACTTGAGGCACTTCTGAGACTGCACACTGGTTGTTTTCCTTCCCTCCATCCTGCTGCTGTTCATTCTGGCTTTCCTTTATGCTTGCCAGGAATTCATGCAACAGGCAGATGTCCTGGGAAATGCTGGATCCTGCACAGATTGGCTCTTCAGGTGTAAGATGGATTCAGAAGTGGTAGGATCATATCAGCATGGAGACCTAAGGTCGTAAGCAGTGGCTCCAGATCTTCCATCCCTAAAGGCGGATAGATTTCATGAGCTTGCCCTAAACCTCAAGAAATGAGACACTTCTGCCCTGCAGTGGAAAGAGTTCCACCACAGAAGTGGTTACCCGTCATAGCTGTAAGTTCATGACTGGGTCAGTACTGGCCTGCCATTATTTCCGGGCTAGTGAGGATGCATGAGACAATCAATCATGGGGCTTGTGTGTGGATAATGGGTATAACTAATGTGCCTGAAATAGCAGCTGGCTTTCGGATAATGGGCTTCCCAAAGTGCACTGAGTGTCATTAATAGTATTCATGGCTGCAGGTCGCTTGCCAGAAAAAGTAAGTAAATACATTCATCAGAATTCAACACAGACAAGCATCAAAATGAAATATGCAGGAAAGGCACATGAAGAAAGCATAACCACCTTGGGAATTTCAGGGACCAAACTGAGATTGTTTTGCATGGGCTATTCTCTAGTACTATGTCTTCTGGAGACATCTGGGGAAACCCTGACAGGCTGCTGAACAAGGAGCAAGTAGAGCCGAAAGCACAACTGGCATCCTCTAAACCCCTGTGCCTTCACCCAGGCAGCATGCTGAGAACAGGAACCCACAACCCACACAGGAAAAATAGCTTTCTGAAGTTTACCACTCAGGTTACCTGCCAACCTTATCTTTTAAGAGAAAGACTGTCAGTTATTTGTCTGGCCTCTCTCTCTTTTTTCCCCTATCCCTCCATGGAATCTGCCTTGGGTCATGGAAGACCGAGGGAGAAAGAGAAAATATGTGACCTGTCCCCAGATCTGAACAAAATCCCATTTCAGCACATGCTATGTCCTTGACAATTATTATCTCATTGGTCACAATGAAATTAGAAATCATTCTTCATAGTGCCTGCAGCAATAAACACCATAAATGGCAGTTACCAGGGTCTGGGTTTGTTTCCTCCAGGTCTTCTTCAGTCTTTCCCCTAAGCCATCCTCATCCCAGGATGCCTCACAGCCCATTCTTTTCTGAAGCCTGATCCTGAGCTTTTAACTCCCTGGGTTGTTCCTAAAGCTGCATGTCTTTTCTGCTGCCAGCTTTATGTCCTTTCTGTAAAACTCTGCTCAACCATGTTGAGAACCATCCATTAAAATTAAAGCTTTTCCTATGCTGACCACAGAAATAAAGTGGAAATCTGAAGCCTTCCTCCAGGCAGGCAGAGAGCCCTGAGTGATGGGTATCATGCAGTTCAGTGCATCTGAGAGAGACCGTACAGAGGGCTGTGGTCAGTGGCACCAAGTCAAGCTGGAGGCCAGGCCCTAGTGGCGATACCGGGACCAATACTGTTTAACACATTTAATGACCTGGATGATGGGACAGCGTGTTTGCTGGTGACACGAAACTGGGAGGATACACTCCATAGTTGTGCTCCATTCACATCTCAACAGGCTGAAGAAATGCAAAACCAAGTCTCATGAAGTTTAGAAAGGGGAAATGCGATGTCCTGTATGTGGGGAGGAGTAACCCCATGTAGTGTTATATTCTGGGGCCTGGCCAACTGGAAAACAGCTTGGTAACAAAGTGCCTGGAGATCATGGTGGACACCAAGTTGACGAGCAGGCAGCAATGGGCCCTTGTGGCGCCTCCTGGGTGGCATTAGGCAGAGCCCTGCCAGCTGGTCAGGGAGGTGATCCTTCCTCTCTGCTCAGCCTAGTGAGACACACCTGGAGTGCTGCGTCCAGTCCTGAGCTCCCCAATGCAAGAGAGACATGGACAAACTGGATCAGATCCAGTGATGGCCTCAAGATGATTATGGCCTTGGAGCACCTGACATATGGAGGGTGAAGGTAAGTGTGCTGGAGCTGGTCAGCTCGGAGAAAAGAAGGTTCTCTGAGGGATCTCATCCATGCGTATAAATACCTGACTGGAGCAAGTACGCAAGATGGAGCCAAACTTCTCAGTGGTATTTAGTCAAAGACCAAGAGACAATGGGCACAAATCAAAATGCAGACAATTCAGGTGAAGCATCAGAATAATCTTCTTCCTGAGAGGCTAGTAGAACGCCATCAGAGATGGGAATACTTGCATGTATTAATATGTGAGAGTCATGCATGGAGTTTTAGTATTCTCAGTAATTTCAGCATATTGGCATTGTGGATATATTGGTTCGGGCTTCAGGTATATCAAAAATCATTAAGTTCTTTCAGATATTTTTGAATGTTTTCCTTATATCTGTTCTCTCTGCTTACTTATAGAAACATTTTTTGCAAAGATGAAAATTTTAACTACTTCCATTTTTTTAAGTTTTTTTCTAGTTAATGCTTTATTTTATTTATACTTCAGTATCAGCACAAAAAGGCAGTAATAAGTCAGACTATTTAATATTTGCATAATTTGCTTTTTTTCATTACATTGGTAATTGTGTAGCGCTTTGCAGCTGATTTACACAACTCATTTTTGTGCAAACAAAACAGTTACAAGCACTAATTAGAGTACTTTATTTTAGCAGCACACAAAATCCCAAAATTTTGATCTCGGGTAGCTATATCAGTTCAGAGTTTAAAACCTCAGTAGGCTGGGAAATGTTGTCTTTTTTTCTTGGAGTAGGTTACAGAAACAGGAAGAGGCAAGTAGGTAGTCCTAGGAAGTCTGCAGGGACACTGTCATGAGCAAGAATCTACATATCATCCTCTGCTAACTGTAAGCTTGTTTGCTGTAGTTCAAGGATCTGAGATAAAACATTAAAAATGTTTTCTTTTAAGGGAAATTGAGAAAATCTTCCTGCCTCCTCAAAACATCAGATGGCTAAATCCAAGGGCACACAGACACATAACACGGCAACAGATGGACTGCAGGTTCCCAAACACACAAATACAGTCCATAAAACTCCCATTTAGGTACCTAAATTTCTGATCTTGAGTATACATGGAATCGCTGCCAACTTGTCTGAACTAATTGTGCTCATGTTTTGTCTGATTCCTAAATCTGCTTGGGACTGACAGACCAGGTAACTTGACTCTTAACTTTCTGAAGGGCCCATTTCCACAGGCAGGCTCAGACATCCTCCTCCTCTGCTGAAATCCCTCACTGCCAACATGAGAGATTCATGGAGCCATAAACAGAGCAAGCCAAAGGGACCACGCCTTCTGCACTGTCTTAAGGTGGATATTCCCCAGTGAAGCTAACAACAACTGGCTACCACTCTGTGGCACGATGTCCAACTATTTTTTTCTTCACTTTTGGTAATGAATCTAAATGCATCTAAAAAAAAAAAAAAAAAATCAGTTGTTGGTGTACTCCATATGTTTCATCTATGAACCTTTTGATCTGATGTTCAGCGATGTGGCAATCAGCTTTCAAGATAAGGTACCTTTTCAATAAAAGGAAAATAAAGAGAAAATAAAAGAACAGTGGGCAGGGAAGATACTGCTGTATAAAGTGCATCTCTGATCTGCCCAGTGCTCAGTTCTGGCAAGATTGGTATCAGTTTTTTAACAAAATCAATCACATTTTAATGTGATTTGTACAGATTTATGTAACCCTTAGTAAGAATACAATACCACAGTCCCAGGCTCACATTGGCAACCGGGACATCTAAAATAATCAGAACCTACCCTTCTTACCCAGATGGCAGAGCCACCAAGAGCAATGTGGTAGGCTCAAGCATTTTCTGTCTATTCAGAATGGAAGATGTGGGGCCTTTCGGATCCAGAAATGTGTAGAAGTTGCAATATCTTAATATTATCAAAGTTAATTTAGGTAATTCTTGATTTTTATTTGCAGGAGAGATTTTCCTTGCCACCTTCTAAAGCTCTAATTAGTCAAAAATGTGTATGTAAACCTGTCAGTCACTTAGCAAAAAAAAGCTGAAAGTTTAAAAGCTAAAAGCTGAGGCATCTCTGATAACTTGAAGGTAACTGGTGGTGCAAATCTGCAGTCACTGAGAAACATTGCAATCCTCCAGAAACTGAACCCTCAGTCTGACCATCTGCATATTTCTCCTACCTAGCTTTTAGGCAATGCATAAGAACAGGAAATTAAAAAAATGAATCTCCTCTTTAGAACAGTCAGGAAATAACACCTTTCCTTGGCAATATTATACTTCTTTTACTTTTGATTAATTCTAGGGTCTTATTGTACACACTTCAGATGACCTCCATACTACAGCATCAAATAAGAAGAAAGGGTAGTTCCTTCAAAATCAGGATTCAATTAATCTAAAATTCTCTGAGGGGAAAAAGCTGTAGACAGAAAAGAGCTGGCAGGAAGCTTATATGCTGCCGGTGTGATATATTCGCCACAAAATGTACATCTAAATCAGGTGACTGCTTTCTTCCATTACTAGCATTGGGAAATGAAGAAGCAGTTGTTCAGTGTAAAACAGCTCATGTGAGTAAGAGAATGCAATTAAATTATCTTGAGCCAGGCACCCATGAAAGCTTCTCCTGTAGCAAAAAAAAGGGGAATTATAGAGTGCCATTGCCCCTAACGATTTATTTGTAATGTCCTGCATAAGACAGATAGAAGTATGCATATGCCATTCAATGATGCAAATATGGTCAGCTATTTAATATGCAATATATTTATTCCTGAGAAATCAGTGATATTTTTTTTAAAAAAAAAGGACTTATCCCTCAGTTTGAAATACATTTCTGGAGCAAATCCAAACCAGCAGCTGGAATTTTATGACGCCTGCAGAATTCTGAAAAATCACACATTTAATTCTAAGGAATTCTTACTCACATTCAACGTGATGACATTATAAAAAATAGCTAGAAAATGGCTTATTGTGGACTGAAGAGTAGGGCAATCTACTTCTTAATTCCTCTGATCTGCAATTATGCAGAATTCCAGTGCTGGCAAAAAATTGGCTGGAGGATCAGAACTACAATTTTAAGGCTCAATGTTTGTATTTTTTTATTCATAATGGAAATGCCAGGAGTCAAAGCTGGACATCAGAGATTGTAAGATTTGTAAGACTGTGAAATACGTAAGGTTTAGGACATGGATGACACAATCACCTAAAGTTTTATTTCATCCCACAGTACTTGAAAGCCCAGGTTTCATATAAGAAATAGCAGAGGTAAATGCCAAAGTAATTTTCTTTTTAAAGTAGCTACAGGACTTCTAAACCACTTCATTGCCTTGAAACCTATTCCTGGTTGTGTATTCTCCCAGAACTCTTGGGACAGTTTTCAGCACCTGCTCCTTTTGTCAGTGCCTGTTGGGTGTAGCAACTGCAGAGTCTTGTCCCTCTCCATTTTCTCTGAACCTGCTTGAACACCCCAAAGGCACCTTCTGGAAGCTTTGCCCTGTGAGCAAAGAATCTGGCTGGAAATCTTTATTTTATAATGCTTAGAAACTCCTATGCATACTCAATTTTTTCTTTAGAAATACCAGTAACCCCCCCCGACATTATTTAAATAAAAGGACTATGAAAGTAAGGCGACTATTAGCATAAACATGTCTCTTCTTGAATAAAGAACACCAGATTGTGGTTCAAATATGCAGGAATTCCAAATTTAGTGCCCCCAATAATAAAACAAAAATATCAGAGGTCACATGATTCAAAGCTGACATAAACCCAGTCTGACACTTCCAACTTGGTAAAATGTTTTTGGTTTGTTAACACCATGTTGCTGGGTTTTGTTCTAGATCAGGTATCACCTGTCATAGGCTGCAAGAGAGTTGCCAAGAAAAGCAACTCTTTGTCTTAATTCAACAGAAATCCAGGATATACCTACTCTCTGTTTGAATCACTGATACTGCTCAGTGATCCTGTAGCATTACTGATGATGGGACTGTGGCCCAAATGCAATCCAGTAAAAGCCAGGAGCTGCAGCTTTCATCAGTGGCATTTGAAACAAGGGGTTTTCATGAGTAGCAAGACACACATTCTGCTTGAAGGGCTGGCACAAAGTCAACACAGAAGAATGCTGTGTCAGGAAACTGTCATATTTACAGCGTAAATTAAACCTAGGAAACCCTTCAAATCTTCATCTGAATAAAGGGTTCACATGGAGTTGTTTGACCATATAAAATAATACCATTTCTATAAATGTGAGGAAAGTAATGACAATATAAAAATAATCACAATATAATTTTTAGGTAGGATGAAGCTCTTATTGCAGTCCATGCCCAAAAGTGCCTCAGAAAATTTTTAAAAAAGTGTCATCTGTACTACTATCATTATTTTCAAGTAACATTTAAACCTGCCACTTTGAATTTTTATAGCTTTTTTTTTCCCTCTAAAAAGTAAAAGGAATACGTAATTGCCGCAGCATTACTCTCCTATTAGGACATGGTTGTGTCAGAAATAATTTTAGTGGTGAAATTTGAGGTCTTTTGGTTAAAAGGTGGCAAGGAATTGGCTGTAATAGTAACAGAAATCCGACCTGTCACAATCGAGTCCTGAACTCTTTATGGTGCAAATTCTTGTTTATTTCATCAGGGGGCTGTCGGTGCCGTTCCGCGGCAGTTTGCCTCTGTTTTAACTCCTTATTCCCCAGCTTTCGCACACCTACGTGCAGGCAAACTGGCCAGTCGGGAATTGCGGAAGGAAAAGGGACGAGCCCGTTCCAGTGGTGCGTCCCTGAGGCGGGAGCCGCGGGCCGAGGCGAGGGTCCGGCGAGACGGGCAGCACACGCCGTCCTTGCGCCTCGGGCGCCCGCAGGGGCCGAAACTCAGACCCTTGCACGGGGTGCAGTTCCACGCCCCGCTGCCGTCCCTGCGGCCGCGAACACTCGCGGCACGGCCGCGCCCGCAGCCCCCGCG
>VXAY01006698.1:1648503-1666936 GCA_013399855.1 Oxyruncus cristatus
ACCAACTAACTTTTCTCCGCGGTGCTGTCTCCTGCGCTGCCCCGGGCCTGGCTTCGGCGGCCGGGGAGGGGGCGTGAGCCGGGGGGGCGCGGGGGTGCTCCGAGTGACTTCGGGAAACTTCCCCGCGTGTGGCTCTGCCCCGGGCTGCTGCTGGACCTGTCCCGTCGCTCCGCGTGGAGCGCCGGCACTGCGGGGCAGGGATCGCCAGCTGCGAACGGGCAGCGATCGCGCCTCGGCGCCCAGCAGTGCCCGCAGGAGCTGCCCCGAGTCCTGGCAGCGGCCGAGGGATGGCCTCAGGTTCCCTAACTCCGCCGTACGGGTCGGTGCTGGCGGAAGCGAGATCATTTCTGGTCGCTTTTCAAAATAAACACTCTATTTATTCTAATAGAAAGGTAACTTTGCCCTTTCCTCTGAGAGGGCTTTTGTCACGGGTGGGTGTTGTGTCACTTTCTCTGTCCTCAGCCTGTGAGTCAAAGGCAAAGAGGCTAGTGCATCATTTAAACTCAGGTGTGTCCGTCGTCTTACGTCTTGGATTTACAGTTTAATTCTGTGGTAGCATATGGAGTCCTGAAGTAGGACGTTTGGGTTTGGTTGCCGCTGGGTTGGGTAGCTGGCTGTCCTGCTAGGGACAACAATTTACCAAGTATTAAAAAGGAAGAGGTTCTCTTTGCTGTGTGGAAGAAATCTTGTTCCCTTGCATTGGAGGTGGAAGTCTGTTGCAGAACTGCTGCCCTGCTTCTGGCTAGTAAATCCTATTCCTAATGGGAAGTTCATCGCAAATATGTGGCATCATGAAAACAGTCGCTGAAGTGGGAGCAGGCATTTCAGCTGTGAAAAGCAAGATTTTTAGTCTTTACTCTTAGTAAATACATCATTACTGAAATCTGTGGTCATATTTCTTTATGTCAGGAATCTGTGTAGCTGAGAAATCACAGAAACAGGATGGATGACAGTTGTCAAAATGTATCAGATGCTTTTACAGATGAGGGAACTTCAGTAAGGGTCTAGTCTGGCTAGGTCAGAAACTGGAAAGATTTTCTCATTTCATTCTGCATAAAGGTTGTGTCATGAGCTGTAACGTGTGGACTTGTTATTCAGAGTAAACAATGGTGGTGGTTTTGCTCTGATGGGCTTAATGCCAGTTAGAATACTGATTTGTTAACAGTTCTTGTTTATTCCTATTTCTATTTAATCTCCTTCATTTTCATTATGAAGCTGAATAGATTTATCTGTTAATAGTCTTATCACTGATGTGTTCCTTTATTGTATTTCATTTGTGTAAATAACTGTGCCTAAAGTAAATTATTACCCTCTGAAGTATGTTGCATTGTACGGTGCTCAAGTTTAGTTAGTAATTCAGCAGGATTCCAGTCACTGGGACTTTTCTGATTTAAACTCAAAAAAATATTAAATAGACAAAATAGTTAAACAGTGTTGAATTTAATAGTTCTTGAGTATGAAGAATAGATGAAATAAAGCTTTCAAACTAGACAGAAAAACAGCCAGTGTAGTAATGAAATGGAGGTGCATCTTTAGCTAATGTAGGAGTTTAGTGTGGTATTGAGTAAAAGGCAATTACAAATACAGTTAAATTCTGGTTCAAAGCCAGTTGTGCTAACATCCCCCTCTTCTGTTTCTAGAAAATATTTCCTTTTAGTTACTCTGCAGAACATTTTGTGTACATTGTGCTATCAGAAGACTTGTGTGAATGTAAATAATGTTATTTGAAACTCACATTGTAGCCGATAACTTTCTGTGTTTTAGATATGGGATAATACTGGGTGTGAAATATTTACTAATAGAAATTCCTTTTATGTCACATATACAAGCCTGCTTACATATCAGGTGTAGAATATCCATTTATGCATCCTAAGTGCATGTGTATATTGGATAATAATACTCTTATAGAATATAAGAAAAATATTTAAATCCACATGTATTTTCTTTGATTTTATGTTCCTGTGATCTGAGTGTTTAAACCAGTTGTTTTGTTCCTGTGAGAGGAGCTGGACTTTATTCAGTGCCATGAATACCAGCAGGACTGACTAGTTGTGATTTTGCTGTATAACAACACAGACCTACTAAGTTAATTTGGCGCTGAAGTGTCTCTGTGGTGATCACTTGTAAAACCAACTATAAAATGAAAAGGAAAAAAACAACTCATCCAAGCCAGAAAAATACTCCACAACCACAAACCAAACAAAACCTCAGAAGAGAAGTGAGTAGCTAAGTAATGCCAGTTTATCCATGTGCCTCCCACTGTCTTTCCCTTTTAGGGAAGCCTCCCCTGCTGGCTTTATTATATCCACAGTCCATACCCCCCTTCTCTCATAATAAAAAGGTACTGTGCAGCCTGAATTTCAAGTCTATTTGTAGCAGCAAAATTGAACTGGAAAACGTTGGTGCTGGAGGTGCTGGGAAAACTGGGAAAGGAAAGATTTCCCTCTGGTGAACCACAAATGGTTTGTACCAGACCATCTTTTCCCCTCAAACCTCACGGCTTCCCTTTAGCAGCCTCTCAAGAGCTCTGTGTAATATGGATCCTGGGTCCTCTGCATACACCTTGTAGGAAGCTGATTGGGCCCTCATGTGGAAGAGAGAGAAGTTCTGGGCACTAAGATGTGAGGCGTGAGAGGTGGGTGGATTTGTTAGAGAGGTCGTGGATATGGAAATCCTGCTGTATCCTCCAGGCACTGCAGCATAAAAGGTTCACTAGGTACTGATGGTCTTTGTCCAAACCAATGCAGCACTGCTTCGGGGAGCACTTCAAGGATGTTGCCTCTCCCCTGATGCTCAGTTCGTCTGGTATGTCTGGATGGCAGTGCTACTGCAGTAGTGTTCTGGTGCGAGGGATCAACTTAAAAACTATCCAAGGAGCTGCTTTGTTTTGATGTGGGGAGCTGCTGGGATATTGCAAACGGTGATAACCTTGTGCAGACATACTGGGTTTGCTCCAAGTAGGGTTGTTTTAGTGTATCGATATCCTTGTTTGCCCCTTCTTTGCTTCAGAGCCCCTCATCCATATCGAATGGCTACCTCAAAAAGTCCTTAGTGTGCAGACTGTCGTCGTCGTTCCTACAAGTCATGTGCTGAAATAGAGGTTATCCAAAAACTCAACAAAATCAGAATTTTGCTAATGGAAATTGGCCGGTCTTGCTGAAATGAAGTAGCAGAGACATGGTCAATGCTGTTGGCTCACCTTGGCAACAATTGATACCCTGAGTGAAGGAGAGTAACTTGGGTTAATGTTCCAAGCATCAGAGCGTGTGTGTGCATGTCGGGTTTAGCATTTATGAGGGTACTTTGTGATGGAGAAGATTCTCTTCTGAGGGGTGGCAATCAGTGGTATTTCAACAAGTATTTTTAGATGTCTTCACTGTGGAAATTATGTGGGATACTTACATCAACGAAAAAATCGTATTATGCTAGTTTTCGGAGGCTAAAACCATATTTAAAATATGAAGTGAATAGCTCCTTTTTTGTGCCTGCTGCAGCACAGTTAGCGGTATTCTGCTGCCTGCTCTGTAATCGAACAGTACTCTGCAGTGATTATACTGCTTCTGGCTTCCACCACCACAATTATCACAAAGCGTTGTTTCCTTTAGAAAATGGGAATTGTGCTCTATGTTGAGCAAAAGATCTGTAACATATACCTGATGCAGTAAACCCTTTCATTTCTAAAATGACGTGAAGTTGTACTAGTATAAGACAGTGTCTTTAAAATTCTGGGCACACTTTCCTCCTTCCCAGTTTTCTACCTAAGACATTAAGTCAGATCTTGTTATAAACCACCTAAAATACTTGTTGTTGAAGTGATATTTGACTAAATACTTTAGGAAGAAAAATATTACTGGAATTTTGTTCAATATCCCTTCCAATCAAGTAAAATGAAGGTGTTTTATGGAACTCCTGTTTCAACTTTATAGGTGATCAAATTTGACATGAGTACAGAAAATAGCATTTGTATATCTTGTATGCTCACTATGGGACTGCTTGAGATCCCTTAATGTACCTGCTTGTTAATTTTAAGAATGCATCTAAGTATGCTTTGGCCTTGTTTATTTTCTCTTTTTTTTTTTAAGTATTATGTGTTCGACAGTTGTTTTCCCTCTGTGTTTAACACAGTAGCCCAGTTACACTGAGGAAGAGGGAAAGACTGTATTTTTATTTTTTGCTCTTCCATCCGTGGTCACACAGTTCTTGAAAGTCAGGGAAATGAGGTGAACTCTAGGAAGCATTTTAAAGGAAATATTAGGAAATGTTTTAAACCCCAGGACTCAAGGATAAAAAAATATGCGAGTATTGTGTGAGTCCTGCCTCAAATCCAAACCCAGCATGTTCTCATGGAAGATGTGCTGACAACAAGCATCCATCCCTGAGGTTACTGCTGCCTGAGCTTGTCTGCTCATCTTAAGCTGGAAGAGAATCAGTTTCTTAGATAAGGGAGAGATATGGGCCTTCTACTGAATTTAATCATGTTATTGTGGGTTAGCAATTTGCATCTGATCAAATGAGGCCACTTTAGAGAGGTTAGGCTTCATACTCTGTCCAGGTGCATGGTAAAAATTAACTTCTAGATTTTGAACGCAGAAGGCTGAGGGTGACTGTTCATTGTGTTTCAGGCTCTCACCTGGTAAGGCAAGAGGAATCTCTTCTTGAGCTTACATGGGTCCTCAGAAACTGAAGAAAGTGAGAACTGGAGACCTAGGATTGGAAACCTTGTGCTTTCTGTTTGTCTTTATCTGTTTTCTCACTTCTGTCACATGCCTTGTGAAAAGTTAAAGTATAACCTGGATGGCAGAAAGCCTTTTGTGAGGAGATGATGTGCTTGCAGTGGCAGCCCTAGTAATCAGGACTGGGTGTTAGGGATGAACATGTAGAGAGAGATGCTTGATAGGCATTGCTGAAACTTAGTGTGGAGTCCAGATAAATACCTAGTGCGTGAACAATTGGGACATTTGGTCAGTTATGATATACAAAGCACACTGTAGTTGTTCAAGGTGAAAAAGAGATGTACAAAATGAAGGTGAAGAAGAACAAAAAGGAAACATCGTATCTCGACTACTGACATAAGAAGCTGGCTTAACTAGCTGCATTCTTCCATCTGAAACTACAACTAAATCTCAAATTGGAAAATTCTAGAATGCAGATTAATAACAAAATACTAATTACCAGTTGTATTTATTCTGTCCTTGCTTTGTCAGAGCTTCTGCCTTTTTTCACCTCAGTCTTGACTGAACTGTGTCTTGGACAGTTGGTCTTTGTCTGTTTGCTAAACGGAATGTTGTTGAAACCCTTTACCAGGCAGGACAAGATGACACTCTAGAGGTGGTTTTCATCAGCGTGCAAAGGACACTGGCATGCTCTGTCGGTTTTTGCATTCTTTCTCTTAAAATCTCTAACGTGGGGATGGAAAGGAGGCAACAATTGCTCCCTAGTGCCCTTTTAGCATGAAGGGAACTGAGAATAGACAAAAAGCATCTACATCTCTTGCGATCTGCACGGCCAAGCTAACAGCATTTTATGGCCTGTAGTATTAAAAGAGTTCACTAAATCTTGTGGAATCTTCATGAAGTAACGGTCTTCACTGATTGCTGAGAGATGATCATCTACTGTGTCTGAGTCATAACCAAGGTTTTTTCCCCATAGAGAAAGAAAATGTGAGATACTGGGTGCAAACAAATATTTTTTTTTTTTTTTTTTTTTTTTTTTTTCAGAGGGAAAGCAGTTTTTGCTAATGTTCATCAGAAATGCAGTTATATTTGACAACAGAGAGTAATGGCAGCAAACACTAGCTTGTGTCAAAGAGCAGCAACATGTAGAATTTGAAGCACTGTTTGCCACTGACAGGCACAGTTACTTTTGTGGGTGTCTGGGAGCTATGAAGGGTATAAGCTCTAAACAAGTTTTTGATCAGAGTTTCTTGTGCACTGAAACATTAGACAGAGACATGACTGGAAACACAGAAGCTTCCGTGTTAGATCCTTCAGTAATTTAGATGTAGACAACTTCCCTTGAATCTCAATACATACCTATATCCCTACTATGGATTGTTTCTTTAGTATTATTCAAAATTACCTGAGCTGCCATAGCTCAAGGCTTTCCCTGAAGAGCTGTCAAGACCATGTTGCACTCTGGTGGTTAAAGTAGGTAAGACTTGATGTGCACTTTCTCCCTATTGCTTGTATCTGACCCCTCTTTAGTTAGTCATGCTGGTGCTCTTGGAAAAAAAGATGCACTGAGTCAGCAGTTGTCTGTAAGGATCTTGTGATTGTGGCTGTAAAATTCTGTTGTGTTTGAATGTTTTACTGAAACTATTTGAATTTATGCATTTTGAAATGTCAAGAGTACCGTCCATCCTGACTTCTGCAAAAACAGACTGTCAGCATCCTATGTGTGTGGGGTCAGGGAAATCACCTGATCAGTGTTTCATTTGGGCAAGAGGATTGTGAATTTACACTGTAAAATTCAGGGTAAAATAATAACATTTATGTTGGATACAAGTAATTTGGATTGCTATATCACCCTGCTAGTGTTTTGGGGGGGGGTGGTGTTTCTTTTTTTTTTTTTCCTTTCTTTCCTCTTCCTGCTGGCACTGACTGTGCTGCGTGGCTGGGGAACACTAACTCTTCTCGTCTTTTCTGTGGTATGAGGTGGCAAGATTTTATGGCTCTGAATGATGATGATGGTCTAATGTTTGGGTTTTTTCAAAGTCATTGTCAGTGCAAGTTCTGCATTTCATTGATTCTGCATCACAACTTAGAAGCAGAGTTCTTTGCTTACTGTTGAAATAGTTTATAGAGAAAATAGGAAGAAAAAAAACAGGTAAGCAGGGACAGACAGTTTTGATACCAATACATATTCCATCTAAAATTTTGTTGTCTTTTGTCTTTTGAAATCTCCACAGGAATTGAAAATGGCAGGTATGACGGACTCATCAGTCTTGTTTGTGCCCCTTGTTTAATTTCTTGTTATTAGTGAAAATCAGCACTGAGAAGATTCTGCTGCTCTGAAGGGAAAACTTCAGAGAATATTTTAATAATTTTAGCATCTTCTTTACATACTGGGATTGCATAGATATTAGGGAGTTCTACAGTTTTCTCACTGAAGTTTGTCTTCTCTCAAAATAACAGAAATTATTCCCTGAAATACAGAAATAGGAATGTAATGATAACAGTTAAAAATAAATTATCAGATTTTTTTTTACCAGTGGGATGAGACTGAGTTTTAATGCCACCATTTTGTGGGGTAGTAATTTGATACTGTGTAACTGAATACAAACTTTCCCTTATTAAGAGACAGTATTTTGATGATGTAAAGTGTAGCCAGAATGTGTCCTCTCAGTAACTGTCTTTCCTAGGAAGGCAGACACTATTTGAAATGCTTATTTTTGTTTACTGAAACATGCTATATAGTGTAGCACTTTCTCGCTGAAGCAGTTTCCTGGTAGGTGAATGTACAGTGAGATATGGTCTCTCTGTCCCACATGGCAATGTGTGAATTAAAACCGGCACGTTTACATTTAAACAACAAAGTGAAGAATGTATCAGTGACTGGAGCGTGTATTTAAGTGAACCGGATCTGAGATGATTCCTCATGCTTCAAGCTTTTGTTCATATGGATATCAGTTAAAGCCACAGAAGTAGTGCCAGGTTTCTACAATTGTCTGTGGTGGAGACAGGTGTTCTGCAGTCCAGCGCTTGTTTGTCAGTTTAGTTTCTTCTACAGTGGGATGGTATTCATGAGAACAATTTTTTGCAGGCAAACAAATTAAGAACAATAGCTGGCAGTTTTTTGGGGATAAAGTAACAGCTGACATCATATCAAATCCAGTGGTCAGAAATACCTGTGTGATAAATGTGTTTTGCATGGGCAGGACGAAAGAAGGTTATAGCAAGTTATTATTAAAGTAGAAATAACACACCTGTGGGGTATTTGAACTGTATTATTCTTTTTTATTTGGATTATCATCTCTGTGGACCAGATACTGAGTGCTTTGTACTGCTGTTGCAAAGAGCAGCTTCCCCTTCTGCTTTCACCATGATTACTCCTGTTTACTGAGGATCAGGAAAGAGCTGGTGCTCACAGGTGCTGCCTCTCACCTGAGAAGTTTTTCTGGCATCTGAGCAAAGCCAGGATAGTTCCAACAAATGAATTGCATCAAGCTGCCTGCTATACTTTTCTTTCTCAAAATCACTTTAAAGCATTGGTAACTGGCAGGATTTTATCATCGCTTGTACCCGTGCTCCTCATGACAGGGTTGGGACCAGAGCCTGAGATGAGGCTGTTGTGGAATAAACACACTTTTACTACTCTGACAAAAATTTAATCTCAGTGGCATTTTCAGTGAAGTATTTAGTTGTTTTTCTGTTAGGAATGGATTATTTACGTAACAGCTGGGCAGGAGGAGGAGTGGTAGTCACACAGCAAATACTCTGGGGAGTGAAATTCACTGTCTGGTAAATGGATGCAACTCTTCTGGATTCTGAAGGTTAATTCACTCGTGGCAGCAAATTTACTGAGCCCTTGTAGCTGTTAGTGGACGCTGTTTCTTAGTACAAGGTCTCTCCTGAAATTCAGAGAAAACTATTGCCAAAAATATGTTGCCTCCTCTATGTATATTTACCAGTTTTATTCTTACATATTTTTCCATTTTCTGGATCATATTTGTAAATATCACAGTGTTTTTTGAATGCATGAGAAACTTTGAGCCTGAGTCTTTTTAAAATACCTGATGTGTTTGATAAAGCTTCCAATTTATGAGGAGTATACCTGTAATTTATTTTGTCTTTTTTTGGTAATATTAACCTTTCCCAAGCAAAATGGTATATAAGATACTGGCTTTAGGTAAAATGTGTTGTAAGAGATTCTATGTGCACCATGATTTGTCAGGATTGATGAAGTGTCTCCTCTGTTACAGAAGTGTATTTTGAAATTACAATTTGGAGTGCTTTTAACTTCACCTCTTGATAGGACTGTTTACAAAATGTGCAGGAGCCTGATAAACTTGCATGTCAAAAGGGATGCAGTTGACCGAATGCTTTCAGCTGAGGTGTGGGGAGCTCTACTTCAGTGAGGAGAGAAAGAATGAAATGGATATTATATAAGGATAACTCAGTAGCTTTATAGGTGCAGCTCTTGAGAGTCAATGGCTTAATTCAGGAATGTTAGTAGTAGCAAAAACTCCCGACCTCAAGCATGAGGTGTTAAAACATGGCTGATGTTTTTTGTGTGTTCGTGTTTGCTTATTGAACAAACATGTCTTGTAACTTAAGTTTCATATTGATTGCAATATGGTAAAGCTTTAGTATTCCTCTTGCTACTTCTGCTGACAAAAATGATGCACTAACTCAGGCTTTTCTTATGGTCTCTCTTATTTTCTGTGTCTGTCTTGAGTGCACTAACCCCAAAGGTTTTGAAATTTCCTGTCTGCCTAAGGTGTTTCTTTAACATGTGTGCAGATTTAGGCATGCATTGGTACCTATATTTGTGTATTTGTTTAAAAAACAAAAGTTATAAATACTGTTCTTGTAGTAGTTCATTCTGCTTAGAGACATTTCAGAAATATTCACTGCTATTTGTTTAAATATTTAGTGGGAACTGATTCTTGCTTTTCAGATTACTTTAATATGAAAAGAGCTTTAATTTTCAGATAACTTTCCCTCTGCCATTGAAGACATATTTTTAGAACCAAAGGAAAAGAGGAGGGTTCAGCTGCTGGCTGATACTCTGGTTTTTGGTTTTGTCAAAGATCAGGGTAGTAGGTAAGTAGTGCCTTGAGCCGTATTCCTGTACATACGTTTCTTCTCTGTGAAGTGTTTGAAGTAATTTTAAATAGCACAACCTCTGAGATTTTTATGATGTCCTCTTCAGGTTCAAATATAGGAAGCATCCTTGTAGGTGAGTTATGGAGTCCCCTGTCATCTGAAAAACTAGTCTTGAATTTTTTTTCCCAGCTTATAATATACATCAGGGTAGTTCTGACATTTCTGTCCTTTTCCATGACTCCTTCCTTTTCCAGTGTTCTTATCAGAGTTGGCGGTATTTTCTTCTGACGCCTTTTTGTTACTAAGCATATTTAGTTTTTCTTTAACTGCAATGAAGGAAATCAGCACAAATTAAAAATAGCATGATTGACCTATTCATTGAAATTTAACAATTCTCTGGTGTTTAGGCTGGTACTCTGAAGAAAAGTATTGAAAAATAGCCTTTAATTGATTTGTTTAAAGTGTTGCTTGTTGTTTCCTTAGTGCTAACTGCCTGTAATAATTACATAGTGTTTTTTTGTAATTTGTATGGTTTTACTTTCAGTTATTAAAATGAAAATTCAGTTTATGTTTATGAAACCTCTAAATGTCCTACTTGACAGTTTTGGGGTTTTATGCAGTTTTGTGTATGCACTGTAATTTTCTGGGAAGTTGATACTGAATTAGGCCATTCCTACACAAGATACTCAGGATTGTGTTTACACACATTAAAGAGTGTGCAAGGTTAAAGGTAAACATTTTCATGGTATTTAAGAATATACCTTTTGTGGCATTCTGTGCTACTGAAGTACAATACACAGGGAGCACAAGTGCAGGTCTGTTCCTGGGATTGTTCTAAAGTCATGGTTTGTGACAGTATTCCTTAAACAGACCAATTTTTAGCCAAATGTTATGAATCTGTGTATTCAATTTTGAACACATAAATTACTGTATTGGCATGTGGATTCCAGTTCATAATGAAATATTAAGCATTTTGGCTCAATCGATAGCGTGCTAAGGATTAAAAGAAAAAAAAACTTGTCATGAATTGATAATATGTCCAGGAGATCTGTCTATCAGTAGAATATGCACGTGAAAGGCTTGAACCCAAACTGTCCTGCATGGAGTCCCTAATCCAGCAAAATATTTAAAAAGAAATGTATTTTTCTGATCAGATCATGAAACTCAGTAATGTCTGTTAGCTTCTAGCTGTATGAATGCATTATGCATCTGGTCCCAGATCATTTGATGCTCATCTGAAAAAGTTCTCTAAGTGAAGGCTACTGAAACCTTTGCTGCTTTTGTGTACAGATAGAGTTATGGAATGATTTGAGTTGGAACGACCGTAAAGATCATCTTGTTCCAGCCCCCCTGCCATGGGCAGGGACACCTTCCACAACACCAGTTGCTCAGAGGGCCATCCAACCGGACCTTGAGCATCTTCAGGAAAGGGCCATCTACAACTTCTCTGGGCAACCTCAGTCCCAAGTGCCTCACCACCCTCACAGTAAAGAATTTCTTCCTAACATCTAATCTAAACCTACTCTCAGTTTGAAGCCATTCTCCCTTGTCCTATCCCTACAGTTCCTGATGAAGAGGTCCTCTTTGTCTTCCTCTTGTGCTCTTGTCACATATTGGAAGAGTCCTATGAGGTCTTCACACAACCTTCTCTTCTCCAGGCTGAACAGCCCCAGCTCTCTCAGCCTGTCTTTATAGGAGACATACTGTAGTCCCCTCATCAACTTTGTGGCTCTCCTCTGGACTTGCTCCAACTGTTCCATGTCCTTCTTGTGTCGGGGGCACCACAGCTGTACAGAGTGCTACAGGTGGGATCTCACAAGAGCAGAGTAGAGGGGGAAAATCACCTCCCTTGACCTGCTGGCCATGCTGCTTTTGATATAGATACTTGAGAGTGAATAATTCTTTTGAAGTCAGTGCTTAAATTTAGCCTTATAACGTATATGCTTAAATGGATCAAAGTGTAGTTCTAAAAAGCAACTGTTTATTTTCTTTATTAAATATTATTCTTGTGATATGTGCTAATACTTGTTTTGTGGGGGAAAGAAAAAGCCAGTAAAAGGGATTTAAAATACTGTAATTTTTCTCCCTCTCTTTTTATTAAAAGACTGGCTTTTTTTTTCCCAGAGAACATGTATGGCATATTTTTCTTTGGTGGTATTCCTTTACTTTGTTGGAAGAGAAGTTAAATGTGTTTAACTGCTGGATGTTTTATATTCTTTTTTTTTCTGATGGAAAAACATCTTTTCTTCTCATTGAAAAATGCTACATTGTTAATGAAAATAACATGCAAAAAATGTATACTCGGGGGTGGCAGTTTTATCACAAAAAGTGACACGTACCATTTACCCAAACAGGTCTGAGATCCTGCTGTGTTTTCAGTTGCCTGATTCATTATCATGAAGAGGCTATTATATATCATAGTGGAGGAAAAAATCTTTGTCAAAGTGGAAACATTGAGAGGGTTGTTCGGGTGTTGCGTGGGTTTTTTTGTTTGTTTGTTTTTTCAAATTTATTGTGCATGTAGATACTAAAAAACACAAACTTTTCCCCACTGCATATTTGACTGTAACATCACTGGAAGCAGGAGTTATCACTGTACAAAACAAGGGTAGTGTCGTGGTTGAAATCAATAAGAATTTTTTGTTGAATCTGTTGAAAGTAGGATACCTGTGCTGTTGTCATTTGGGACAGTTACAAATTTGGCTTAGTTTTTTGAAAACTGGATTATGTCATTGGGTGGAATGAGAGTATCACCTGTTGAGAAAAAGGGATTTAACACTCTGGGGCTGCTACTGTGAATTGGCATTGAAAGGTGTTTGGAGGAAAAATAGGTATGCTATTTTTGTGCCTTAATTCCCAGGCAGTTTAAAATACATATTCTTCCAGATAATCCTTGCTACTTAGATTTTGTATTCCAGTTGTTGCCTTAAGAGAATGTGGAAAAAAAAGACTCCAGGCCAATTTAGTGTGTAAGATAAGATAAAGAAAGTAGGTCCTTTAATCTCAGGCCTGAGGCCCAGGGAATACACAACATGCATGCTCTCCGACAGTGGTTCTGTGATTTTATAATAAGGTCCATCCAATCCCAGATTTATCCATCCCCGGTTCTGCCCAGTTCAGCCCCCAGACACGCCCCCTTGGGAATTGGGTCTGCGGTCTTTGGGCCCCCTTCTTCCTCATCTTCATCTTCTTCGCAGCACGCACAGTCCTTGGAGTTCCTCCAAAATTCTAGGCTTAAAGGTTGCTGTCTGTGTGATATCTTCTAGTCCAGGCCTTAGGGTGTTTTTCTACAATTCTGCCTTGAAAAGAAGACTAAACACGCTAACGGAATTTAAGAGGGATTGATATGGAATGGGATAATAGGGTTGGGTATGTGTAAACATTATGCTGCAGGGTAAGGGATATAATACAGCTACATTAAAATCTACAGAAGTTAAAAAAAATCCAAAAAGCTCTGAGGCATCACAGTCTTTCTGTTTTTGTGGACTGCTGATGTCTGTAGTTTGAAAATGCTTTGTCACCGGGGAGCTGTTATTGAAATCTAAGTAATAATAGAAATACTAAAATTTCCAGAGGAAGTTAGAAATGCTCTCAGTAAAGTCTTAATGTTTTCTGCTTTGTCCATCAGAAGAGAGAACTTTGAGTCTGTTAGCTTGTTTCATCTTCAGCAGTGTTTTTTAAACCTTTAACCTTTCTTCTTTAAGGTAGGTATTATTTTGTGAAAAAAAAATTGGGATGGAGGTGTGGTTTGATGCAAGATCACAGTAAACATCTGCTTTGCAGTTTGAACTCTCATGTCGTCTTCTTCAGTCACTGGAACACTGTGGTCTAGGCTTTCCTGTTTGCAAGAATTGTACAAGATTTCTCTTTAATAGTTGCTTAGAAAATACAACTAGAAGAAAAAGAGGCAGTTCCTCCCCCCCTCCCTCCCGCCCTGGGAAAAGAACTGCACTTACTTGTGCTAATACAACACATGGGAAGGATTCCAAGTCCACCTGCTCATGGTCAAAGCAGGAAGCTGATGTCAAATGGATCATCCATAGAGTAAGCTGAATAATAATAAAAAAGCTGAATAAACCTAATATTATTCTCTAATTGCCATAAAACTGTTCTTGTGCTCTGTATCTTTCCAGTCAGTTAAAAAAATTAATAAATTCTCTGTTCAAACAGGCAATACTCATGTCTTTAAACAGACTTCAGTATTGCCATGGTAAAGCACATTGGTGTATGAGTCATTAAACCATATGAATATTTGCTTGTGTATGCTAGTTTTCCGTTCTACTAGTGCATCTCAGTGTGTTTATTGAAAATTTCCTGCGAAAAAGTCTTCAAGGAACATCTTTTGAATATAAATATTTAATGAGGTAAAGAGGGGCATTATTTTTGTAATGAAAATGTCATCTTTCCCCTTCAACTGAGGTGCTGCATAAAAGTAGACAAGAATAAATGCACTTTTGCTTATTTGATCTTCCAAGAGCAAGTTTATGATCTGCCGTTGCAGAGTTTGGGAGCTAATAATCTGTGAGCCCAGTTATACAGAAGAGAGGAGACAATATTTTCCTTTGCATTAAACCCAAGGGTTTATATTAAATCTTGTAAAAAGTCTACTCTGCCAATACTAAGTTGTGAACACCAGGGTGCATAAGCCTGTATAGAAGAATTGTACAGGGCTGGACTTGGCAGTGCTCCGTTTGTGTTTGGACTTGATGGTCTTAAGGGTCTTGTCCAACCTAAATGATTCTATGATTCCAATTTCAATGTAAGAGAAAGATTTAACTATTAATCTTCACTGTTCCTCCTGATGTCTCAGTAATTTGGACTGCACTGTAGGTTGCTTCAGAGGTTGGTCTCAGACACCTTCAGGATTTGCTTCTGCTTAACTGAGCTTCTAGGATTGTCTTTTTGATGGTGATGGACTTAAACACCTCAGCTACTTCCCCCATCATGTGTAACAGCAATTGCCATTCGTTTTCTGTCTGACCACAGCAAGAACTGCTTGCCTTCCCCATGACCACCCTTTGGCTTCCCTTAAGCTGTAAACATCATCTGGTATAGTAAAGAGCAGTAAATAGTTTTTATATTAGGTTCTGCATTCATCTACTAGCATCATGTTCTGCTTATTTCTGAAACTGAGTTTGGAATGCAGTTTTATATACTTGATCCCTTTTGTGGTCTTTCAGGGTTGCAATGAATGAGGGCAGTTACAGTAAGAATTTGAATCTTCAAGGTGAAGTAAAGGCTAAAAAACACCCATAAACAACTATAGGTAAACAGGTAGAATATGTTGCCATGAAACCTTATTAAATTGGCAGTGTCAAGAATGCCAGATTGATTAATGTTTCTTCATAAGAAGTTTTATTGAAAAGAAAAGAAAAATCGCCAAATGTTACACAGTAAATAGGGGTTGTGGTGTGGTGTTCAAAGATGTGAGCTGGTATTTGCCCATTCAAGGAAATACTAACATAATGTCACTTCTATTAAAGAACAACTTAAAGGTCTAGTTGTTCCTTCATCTCCTTCTTTGCATACAGTATAGACTGTGTAAGCATAATTTGAGATTCAGAACATGATTTGTTTGAAAAAGCATTTCTAATTTTTATTCATTAAAAGTCAGCTTAGGATAGTCAAACTAAGGAATAAGCAAAAGATCATGGGGTGAAATTGTTTCAAACTCTTTTAATTTTATCTCATGTCATTCTGCAAATCTTTCTTTTGTGCTGAAGTGTTTAATAAACATATGCAAAATCTGGTTTTATATTTTATTTCTAGTTACATTAAAACGAGTAATTTCTTAAGAAAAGGAAAAACAACATGAAATTGTTTTCCATTAACCTAAGTAACCTTGCCTAAGTCCCTAGTTTATCTGATATTTTCGATTTTCATTTCCTATACTAGCCTTGATGTCTTCATGTTATTAGTATTTTTGTATGGCTTCATAACATTTCATTGGTTTTTTATTTTAACAATCTTCAGTTATTGCAATGCAATTTTTTTCAGTTTTAACTGATTTTTCTTTTAATAGAGAGAAAAGGAATGATAAAATAATGTTCGAACAGGAACACTGACTCCTGTGACCATTGAGGCAGAGGTCTTCTCTTCTGCTTTGTCTGTGACTATCTCTGGTATTTCTTGCTTCTAGGCAATAAACTCCTTAGCAGTGAAATGCAGGATAACCTTCCTTTTGGGGATATTGTCCTGAAGTTTGAGAATTTGTATTACATTTGAAATACCTGTTTATATTTTATTGCTTACTGTTATAAAGTGAGCATGGTTGTCATCTCTACAAATGCCTGATTTAATCCTGTAATCAATTGTCTAACTAGTTTTGTATGGAAATGGAATTCACAGCCTAATTTTGCGAAGTCTTTTATTATTGCTTGATAACTCTGATGATTGTTCTGGTTTTCCTGAGAACAGATAAATAGAAGTTACCGCCAGGGATGTGCCGTTAGCTGTATCTGTCCTTGTCACTGCTGTCCATTTCTGTGGCAGAGACCTGCTGTATGTGGGTGCATATTGCTTGTCTCTCCACACCTGTGTCACTGGTCAGTGTCTTTTCTGAAGCTGGAAGACTGGAGCCCAGGGCCAAGGTCCAGATCCAGACGTACTTTTATTATAACCTTGAAAACCTACAAATCCATCCTTCTCCCTGCTTTTAGAGTTATTGTTGTTCTTTGAGAAGAGCTCCTCACTGGATTGTCCATTGGACCTCTACTGTTACATTACCCTTCTATTCATTTTCCTTGAATACCCTGATACAACTCATAGTCTGCTTCTCTCTTTGTTATCCTTTGAAGTGTTTGCTAATTATGCAAGAATTATTAATTTCATCAATTGCCCCTCTCTCATGTTGGTCTTCACTGGTTTTCTGTTTTTTTTTTCAAGGATCCCTTTTTCCTAGTTTAAATACATTGCTAGTTCTTCCTGGTTCACATGAACTGATGAAAAAAACCAGCTGGAGTCATGGAGGTAAGAAAAATCAGAACTTGTCCATGAACATTTCTTTGAACTCAGTTTAACCACTGATAAGGGTGATCATATATATATATATATATTTTTTTTTTTTTTTTNNNTATTTATTTTTTTTTTTTTTTTTCAGTCTCCTCTTGGGTTGCATATGCCTGTGTATGTATGGACTTTACTTGTCTCACTTAAGATTTTTCTTGTTGTTTGAGCTAAATGTTTGATTTTGCTTTCTGTGTGATGAATATAGGTATTTTAATTTATATATCACAGTCCATCAACTTCAGTATTTAGGAGATGAGTGGGAGAAGAGGGAAATATTTTTGCCCATGTATAGGAGAGCTGGGCAAATCTGGACCCTCTGACTGAAACTGAGGGCTCTCAGTTCCAGATTCCTTGCTGCTTAGCTGGAATAGCTTCCAGCTCATGTTACAACTTGAGCTGTGGGTTTCTAAGCTCTGCAACTGGGAATAGGGAAGCCCTGAAAGCCCATCATTTCGAATTTAAGGCAGGAGTTCTGGAGCCCTCTGTCGCTAGGCACTCTGTATGTTGGAATATGCTAAAGCCATGTATCCAGCAGCTCAACATGGGAATGACCAGAATTCAAATATGTCTGTTTTTTTAATAATGTATATCGAGGTTATGTTTGTTTTTTTTTTTTCCTTGAAACATTTAGGTTTTAAGAAATCAGTAACTGGAAAAAATTTAATTCTACCTGTAAGGATCAATAATAAAGAAAGTTAATATCACTGGCAGTATGTGGACTTTACTGTTTGAACTCGGAAGTGTAAGTTCAGTGGCACTTTAGAGAGAATGTAATGAAGAAAATTACCATCTGATCGTAACTGAAAAGTGTACACGTTTAATGACGAGAGAGGTAACTTCTAGGAAGATGACCACATATCAAAGACTGTATCAGTTGAAATTGTCTGCTTGGTATGGTCTATGGTTGTCTTTTTCTGGAAATGGGATAGATGATTTGATGTGCCTTGGGGTGACTTCCGAAGGATGACTGTAAACTGATCTGGTTTACATTCTGTAAGCCCATGTGCATCTGTTGTGAGTGGTGAAAGCAGAAGTGTGCATGGCTTTTGCGAAGCCTCTTTTTTGTGTTCTCTTTAATTGGCGGTTAACTGCTCTGAAGAATGTGTGTGTTCAACAGTGGGCAGAACTGAGCTGCTCTGGCAGCATTCCTGCTTCGCTGATTGCTTTGGAGCAGCAGGGTGCGAGCACTGTAGCAGCCATGGTATTAAAAGTTGAAGATTTTTTTGTGAGTAATTATTTATGAAAATAAATAATGAATCAATGTAGTAGCTTGTCTACATTTTGATTTTACTCTGCAGCGAGCTTTGTCTCTGGTCTGGTTTGTAGCATGAACAAGCATGCCTGGCAGTACTGGGCAGTGAACTCTGTTTTAGCAACTTGATGGGCACTGATCACTGTAGTAGTCTGCACCCAGCAAGAGCAGCAATTTCAAGGAATACCGACAAAGCTTCCCAAACAGTTTCAGCTGTTGATTTACTCGAGGTGTTGGAAAGCTTTTTCCACTTGAGATTCTGTGCATGTGATTTGTCATTCTGGGTCTTTCCTGGCTTTCTCCTTCCTGCTCTGTAATAGCAGAGGGTCTCTGAACCACTTCTGTCTCAGCTATTCTTCTCCTTTTTTCTTTCTCTGTCACTCCTAATTTTCCTTTTTTTTTTTTT
>VXAY01006698.1:1670772-1716593 GCA_013399855.1 Oxyruncus cristatus
TTTGGTTTTTTTTTTTTCCCCCCCCCCCCCCCAATTTGTTTGTTTGTTGATTTCCATTTTTCTGAGCTTCTGCTCCTGCAATCCTTCTGAGCACTTTTGAGTGTTTGGGTTTTGTTACTTCACTGTTTGTCTCATGGACAGAACAGGTTTCCTCGTGTACCTTTTAGCTCCTCATCATCCACTGCTGATGAAGACATTTTCTGTCCTTGTTCCTATAGTCCCAGGCTGATGGAAATTGGTGGCCCATTCCAGGCTTGAGTTCCCTCAGCAGATCTGCCTGTGGATGGTGGGTCCATGTGCAGTCTTCCCCAAATGAATGGACTCTGCAAAAATACTGATTTTTAAACTCTACGAGAACTTTAATGGATGTGTACAGATTAAGATCTAAGAAAGATCTGTCTGTCAGCTGCTGCTGTGCACTGTGCTCTAGGATGACCCTGCTTAAGCAGGGAGGTTGGACCAGATGAGCCCACTGTGGTCCCTTCCAACCTTACCTATTCTCTGAGTCTGTGGGGTTTCTAAGCTCTCTGGAAAGTCTACCCAGTCAGAGCCCTCTCTGCTGGGTTTCAAGGGCCCTCAGCTGAAAAGGGTGTGTTTAAAATTTTTGAAAGAAAATACTGCCCAAAAAGTTAATGTCATATAAAGGGTTCATCTTCTCTGTCTCTCAGTGTCTATTAAAAATAAAAATAAAAGGAATTTGTCTTTTAAGTCTGAACATACCGTGAGAAATTTCAGCTCACCAGTTAAAATCCAGGAAAGCAAGAGGCACGTAAAAGCTGTGTCAGTTTTAATCACTGGCACTGATATTGACTAGAATATATATATATATATGTTGAAATTGGAAAGGTTTTAGTCTCCAACTAAGAGTGGATTGGCTTCTCTGCTACTGGAGGACTGATACCTGTGACATCAGTCCTGGTTCCCAGAGGGAGAGCTGAGATGGAGTTGGTGTGTCATTTCTCAGAAAATAAATGAGCAAATAGGCTATTTCTTTTTACAGCAGCATTAATAGAACTTGCAGAATGCTTATTGCATAGGTTCTAGTAGTGTGCTTGACAGTATTTAGTATGAATTACATTCAAAGCTAGTATACATTGACCTAATGCATTTGTTTCAGAACTGCTTTTTTGGGAAATGATCCTTCAGGTTCTCTAGAAACTCAAGGATCTGCTGGGAAATTGAAAGAAAGAATTTTAGTAATGAATGAAACTTGGGGTAATGAAAACATCTGTTTTGTTTTTCTGGAGTCTATTTCATGCTGCCTATTATTTGAAAGTGTTTTATAATTTTACAAAGCATAATTTCCCAAGGTGTCCTTTACATGTGCTATAGTGATGTGGGATGATTAGGCAGTCTTACCTCATGGAGGACAAATTGCACAGTGCCTATGAGTCTTCAGAAAAACTCTCTTGTTAAAGTAATGTTTCAGATTCTAAACTCTGTATATGGTGGCCCATTTGTTTTCCTTGGTTATTGCTTTATTTTGTGCAATGTATTATTTGATGAATAGATTTCTTTCAAAACTAGCATTCAGAAAGTGGGGAAGGTGCATAAGAAAAAAACCTTGTATAACTCCTACCTGATTGTGGAAAAACTATAACTTTAATCATTAGATGAACAAAAATAAAAATATTAAAAGGCCATTCTGCTGTAAAAAACCCAAACAAACACAAACCAGCCTGGTTTAGCATTTCTGACATGTATAGTTATAACTATTTAAAAAATCAGGTATTTAGAAAAACATGAGCTGGGTGACATCAGGTATGTACTGTGTTTAATAAATTTTTAAATGAACAGTTTTTGTGAGTTAAGGACTTAGGACAGATTTTTCTTAATTTTCTAATGTTTTTTAAGCAATTTCAGCTTGTATTATTTGCTTACATGGCAAACATCATAGACTTTGTCTGTCTTAAATTTTCTCTGAGTATTTTTAAGTGTTTCCTTCTACCTGTGGATATTGAGCACTGTTATAATCCAGGGGGAGTGCTCTTCTCAGGAACACAGCTAATTTAGACCATACAGGATATTTTTATGAGGACTGGCTGCTGGTTTGGCTTTGGCTGTCATCCTTGCTTACTGCTGATAGTTTGAGACTAGACAAGCTGCAAACTCAGCTAGACTTGAGTTTGCATTTATAGACTGCAGCTGGATTGCTGTGTTCTTGGACTGGGAGCCAACTGTTTATCTTGTGGAACTTTACAGAGCGCACTTCACTGTATTAGGTTTTATTTTTGTAGTGGCTAAATGATAGATTCTGTTTCTGACATTGAGATCTCTCCTTTGGGCTGGCTTTCTTGTATCATTCTCTTCCAAATCCTCTTACCTGTGCTTCTGCTGGGCTTGCATTCACCACCATGGAATGACTATAGCTGCTCTCAGCTTCTACTAGGATCTGCTTCAAAAATTTATCGTTTTGATTCTTCTCCTTCAGGAGAAATAACTTTAATGAAATTCATGTTTTTAACCAACTTTAATTTCCATAATTTCCATCTTACTATTAAAGACAACACTCTACAGTAAATCTGACTAATTCTTGCCCACATTTTATAGTTTTTCCCTTCCAGTAAGGGAAAGACTAATGAAGTTGCTCTTCTAGTAGCTTCCATTTTAAGCAAATAAAGATAATCTATGTGTCATTTATAAAGAAAAGTACAGACCTCAAGCTTTTAGACACAATTGTGCAAGGGTGGGTTTATTTCCAGTCATGCTTCTACTTGACTGGCTTCAATTGCTAGCATGATGGCAGAAATTCATACAGAATATTTGGGGGAAATGAGGGGCAGAAACACGTCTAACTAACAGACAATTACTTTGTATTTTAATCTGTATACTGGTTGGGTGAGCTGAATTTCTTTTAGCTGTGGCAATATAAATCATGCTGTTGTTGTTACGTTCTTTCTATTTGATTTGAGAGTGCAACATATATCCTGCTTGGAAAGAGGAGGTGTGGGTGATACCTGCAGGAAGGGGTGCCGTTCTCCTGCTTTGCACAAAGGATTCTTCAGGAGTCCCATCTGAGAGTAAAGTCTTACTAAAACACTGGCTAGTGCTACGCATTGATAAGATTTATTCTTACTTATTCTGAAATCAACTACTTACCATTTATGGAGACTAAGCTAATTTCAAGGCTAGAATGGTTCATTAATTCCTAGCTTTCTCTATCATGACGCTTAATGCTAGAGATTGCAAATGAAATGTTTTAATGTTTTAACACCATAGGTCCATTTCCCACTTCTGGTCAATACTTTGTCATTTTGTGTCTGTATGTTTTTAGTTTTTTATTTATTTATTTTTAATTAAACCCACCCACCCAGAAATATGTGTAAGCGCATATAGAAATTATTGGCAACCCCTCACTGCTTACCAATTGCTTTTTTTTTTAAGGTGGAAACAAAATTCAGTTGGAAATTCAGTTTTAGCAAGCTGTGGTTCCATTTTAGGATGACGTGAACATGCCATATCCTAAAGAAATGACACTGTGCCAGGTGCTTTCAGGGAGGTTTGTTAATCTGGCTCTCAATGCTAACTAGTTGCGTTTCCAGGGGTTCCTATGCTCTGCCCTGAGGTACTACATGGTCTTTTTTTGCCCATTCCTGCCCCCATAGATGTTGTAAAGCAATGAGTATCTTCACTGCTAGTTTGGATGAAGTAAATACTTATTGTCTGCAAGGACCTGCTTTTACAGATGACCTGCTATTACTAACTATCTGAGAATACAGTGCAAGTCTAGATGAGGGTAGCATAGAGAGAGTCCAAACCAGGAGCAATGTTGAGATCCTTATGAGCTCCTCCATCGTGCTCAAGTCCTGTTTGTCATTGCAGAGGAGTTACTATTTACCCCACCTTGGGTTTCTGTGTCTCCGCTAATGATTTGTAGCAATTCTGTTTCCCTGTGTTTGCATGGAGAACTTTGGAAGATGATATGTCCCAGAGGTAAACTCAATGTTTGCACATGTCAAGAATCCCACTCGTGTGAAACTCTGGAAGATCTGGGCCTCTGGACATTAATTTCTCCCAGTTGTCTATCAGACCCTAAGCATGGTGAGCTTCTATCAGAGGGCTTTTCTTCATTGGGAACATTTCTTCATCAGAGCATTTTTTTCTTTCTTTAAATAAATAAATCTGATTCAGTCAAAGTTTTATAAATAATACCCTTGTTTTAAATGTATTTAATGGTATTTTGCCTTTAATTTTTGGAAGTGGGAATGGATTACATTTATTGAGATCTCTTATTATGTATGTTTATTGTCTTCTTGTGCACTGGAGCTCTTACTTGACCAGACAGGATGTCTGTTCATTGAAGGCTGCTGTCAATCAGTGGCCATTGTCTTGCAGATTTGCACTTTGAAATACTACCATTATTGGCAGAGTTTCATGAGTGCATGTTCACTGTTTCAAATACTTTTTTGTCCCCTTTTTCTTTATTGCTTATTTACTTGCAGGCATTTGAATTGCCTGACTTCATTGAACTTGAGCTTGAAGTTGCTGATTCTGTGTCTTTGGTCTAGACTCTGTCCTTTTAAATAACAGTAACAAAGTGCTGTCATGATGACTGAGTTGCTGTCTGCAGTGTGGGAAAATAGTCTCTGCTGTTTCCAAAAGCTTTGCCTGAGGTGACTCTGTGTAATTGTAACATTTTAGATGATTGTTTACAGTTAAGACTGTGCTTTTTGCCTGAACTGAGGACTGATTAAAAATGAGTAGAATGAATCCCCATCTCTCTACTCTCTGCTTTGCTGGTGACATAATGGCGCATGATTGGGGTTTTAAATATTTCTTGGAACAGATGCAGTCTGTGTCATTGTGCTTGTCTAAGGTGGATATGTTGTGTCGAGAAGAGCTGTGTCTTTCACAGTGTGGGTGTGAGGAGGTGTGGACTGGACTTCCTCTGTCACTCAGGAGGTGCCTCAGGCAGGGCAGGTGTTTTGGTGGAGTTAATGAATCATGATTTTTGGTTTCACTGTCGGAGTCAACTGGTGTTCATTCAAAGGTTTATAGAGTTAACTTTTGTTGTCCTGTAGAATCTGTACTGCAAGGACTAAAGGCAGCACTGAGGCTGCAAATCCCTCACTGGAAAAATCTGGGCTATTACATGAGGGATTGCTACTAAAGGGCTACAGGAACTGGACCCTGTGCTATGTAAATGGGGGTGTAGGAGGATTCCCATGCGTTTGTGCCTTAACCTTCCTTCACTCTTATTACCTATATATGTATAGCAAGGCAAGGGGTGCTTTAGCTGCTCTTCTGTCAATAGCAGATCTATCTAAACTTGCATCGTTTTCCCATTTCTCATTTCTTCAGCTGCATCCTTCCCTTTCCCCAAAGAACTATGTTGGTTTACCTTGTTGTGGCAGTTACTTTGTTAGTTCTTTCTCTAACCTTGGTGTATGAAATGATCCAGGTTAAGAAAGGAATTTCAGACTGAAAAAGGGGAAGAAGCATCAGACTGATCTGTCTGCATTATAAGAAAAGTATCAGCACTTTGTGGAGATGTCCTCTGTGTCATTACTGTTTTTAATTTTTCAAAATATCAAAGTAAGAACAGAGTGTAGGAATTATTCATATTGAGTCAGACCCAAAGTCCATCTAACCTCATATCCTTTCTGACAGTGGCCAAAAGTGAAAAGCTTAAGAAGATTAAGCAACAAGGTGAAGACCCCGCCATCTGTCTTCTCCCACCTTTCAGTGGTATGTGACTCAGGATATTTCCCATAGATAGGGGTGATTTCTGTGTGGTTATTAACCATATTAACCATTACTGCGTTTCTCTTCCATAAATCTGTTTGGCTTCTGCTTAAGGTTGTAGCGTTTTTGTGTCCACAGTATCTTGTGTCCAAGTCCCATGACTTAGATCCAAGTTGTGTGAAGACTACCTCCATTTTTTCTTTGTCAGCACATTGCTCTTTGTTCTCTAGCCCTTGGGCTATACCAGGTACAACTCTCCATCCAGGCTGTTCCACCTGTGAATTTTATTGGCCTTTGTTATATCATGGCTCCTTCATCCCCTTTCCAGGCAGTGGGGTTTGAGCTTTTCAGCCATTGATGCTGTGGGGAAGAGCAGAGCTGTAGGCAGCATTCAAGGTGGAGACCAACAGTGGGTTTAATGCAGTATTAAGCTTGTCTCTATTTTGTTCTCTCCTCTGCATAACTGCTAATAACCTTCTGGTTTGTTGTGCTAAACATTTAACTGATGGTTGCCTGAAAGCATGTATTTTGTGTTGGAGGAAAATATGTCATGCCAGGTCCAACAGCCCAAGAGAGGTGAGGCAGCTGTTGCTCCATGGCCCAGGGCCAACCAGTGGTGAGGCTGAAATGTATCCCCAGCAGGCATGGGTATCCACTGTGTGTGTGTACGGCCAGCAGGGATAAGGCAGGCAGATAGAGCACTCAGATACACAGTTCTGTTTAAGCAGGAGGAATGTCTGTGAGTCAGAATATGTGTATACATAGGTCGGAGGAGGATTCTTCCAGCAGCTGAGCTCAGACGCTTGATCTGCCCAGTGGCTGCCCCAGTCTCCGCAGTTGCTGGCACCTGGACATGTAAACCCCCTGGTCTCACGGCCAACACTCCTTTCTGGTGCTCTCTAACTCACAGCTGGCCCTTGTAGACCCACTCGAAGCCCCTTGCTCCCAGGACATGTCTCCTGTCCAGCTCGGTCTTCACGAGCACTTGCATGCTCATAAACCCCGTGCAATCCCAAAATGCCCTTGCCTTTTGTCCGGCCATGTGGGGGATGAAAGAAACCCTCCTTCATCTGAAAGGGGATGAATGGTAGCTGCTCACCACAACTCATCTTGCTGAGCTCCATGCCTGGGCACTGTGGCTGAGGTTCTCCTGGGACAGACAGGGTGTTACTGAGACAAAGTCTTGCTGTTGGGGTCCTCCCTGCTGCTGTTCCTCTGCTCTTCCACATCTGTTGCGATGGGTTTTGGATAGACCTGGGAGTAGTCTGGAGGTGTGTTATTTGTGTAGATGAAATAAGATTATAATCCCAGAATTAGGCTTCCAAGTGGAGTCAGATCAGAGCCCTTTATTTTATCTGTGACACGAAGACTGATTTTTTTTCCAAGTGCATGGCCTCTTGTAAATGTAACTTTTAATCTTTTTGTTTTTGAATCAGCCCATATTATAGTTTCCTTGCTAATTTAAATATTGTCAACAAATCTTACACCTGAATATTTGCTTTTTTTCCTAGTTTTATTAACAGTATACTAAGCAGCATAGATCTTAATGCAGATCTGCAAAACTACTGATGACTTCCCTCTAACAGCAGATCATCACCCATCTTTCCTGATTTTTAAAAACCATCTATGCAAGAGTAAATTAGGTACTGTTTCTGTCTAGCAAACAAAGAAGTTGTCTTTATTTTCAGGTTTTGTCTGGTGTAGTGTTTGGCTTGTCCTTGGCAATGATGCTTCTGTCATTTTCTTTTGGAAACTATTTCATAATCTAATACCTTTTATTGCCAGAATTTATGTACTCAACAGTTTCATTCTGTCTGTCATAATAATTTCCCCAACCCTGGTAATTTGCTGAATTAGTCCTGTCATTCTTCATTGTAAGAAGGTTCCTGTGCACCTCTGTTAAGTAGGTGAAATATATTCCGCTTTTCTGACTTTTCCTTGTAAATTCAGTGCTTCCCTTACTTTGTGTATCTTAAAGACTTGCCCCCAGGATCCAGCAGAACTCAGTATATTGTTCCATCTGCGAAATGCATCTCAGGGTGGTATTACACAATGCCTTGCACTGGTTTTTAAGCAATCTAAGGTTCTCCATTTGGTAAACTTTGTTTTGAATGTTGCTTTAAATATGTATGTATGCAATTTTAAAAAAATTAATATTTGCCCTTGTTTTACTTAGGGACAAAACCTACAGGCATAGTACAGTAATTATGAAAAGACATTGATTTCTTTTTTTAGAAAATTGTTATAGTAAGTGCAATAGCCATACAAATAAAGAATTCATATATTCTTCCCTATTTACTTTAATCAGAGTAAATTTTACAATTTTTTTCATTTTTGACAGTTTCTATAGGTGTCTGCCGTGAGCAAGGCAAATAAAAAAATTTGTGTTTTGCATTATCACTTTCTCCTTTAGGAGCATACCCAGTTCTGATATTTTTCCTGAATTCTTTGCTGAACTGTTGTTTTCAATTGAATATGTAATTAAATATACCTCTCTTGATCATTCCATATCAGATCCATATCTCTAGTAATTTGACTTGATTTTCTTCAGGTTTTAAGAATATCATTTGTGAAGATTTTGTGCTGTATCTGCAGCGTATAGTCAGTCCTTTCTCAAGTCCTACAAACTCTGCTGTGTGAACTGCAGTAGGGCAATGAATTACCTCATGGGCTGGTGCTCTGCTGCAGTGGCTGGCAGCAGAGGCTTGGCTGGGTTAAAATCCTTTGGACAAATAAACATTCATGTAGGAGATTTTTCTTTTTTCCTAACCCCAGGCTGCTAGTGATCTGTTCCTGTCTGGAGTTTTTGTCATTGGAGATGGGGTGGGAAATGCATGCTTTTTGCCAGAATTGAGCTGGGACATTAACATGTTTTGATATAGGGATTCTATAAAATTTTGCCTGGGGCTTTGGAAATAATTGCTGATTAAACTTGGTATACTGGTTGTGCTAGGGTGACTGAATATCTGTCATTTTGTTTTGCCAACATAAACTTTGTAGCCCCTCTAGTTTTGTTAGTGAAGTTGGAGCATGTGTCAGGCTGAAAAGGAATAGCATGCCCTGGTGTTGCAGGTGCTGTGTATGGCAAGTGGAAGCATTCAGACACAAAGATGTCTCCATCTCTGGTCACCAGTCCCTCAGAATTGCTATTTTTTTGATTTCATAAGCAGCAACATTTCTTTCTACCATTATGGAACATTGAATTTCCTTCTTTGAGACCAAACTTGTCTGCCTCAGCTTGACATCTTTCAAATACAAAGTTCTTGTCTGCATTTCCTCTAGAGCTCTGTTCTAAAAGATAGAAGGTTGGAAGTTTTGTGACTAAAGGAGGATTTTTGAATCAAATGGAATTTTGTAAGCCAACATACTCTGCAGAACTGGAATTAGATTTCCTGCAGGCTCTCCTCGTAAGTGACTTTACAGGACTGGGCAGCGGTTTTTGTAGGTGGTGTGAAGCCTGTGAATGCAGGGATGAATGGTCCCAATGGTCTGTCTTTTGGTGTATTTAGTGAAAAACACATTAGCATGGCAGTTACGGCTTGGATGCTTCAAGCAAGACCAATCTCTTTCTATGCTAAGAAGTGTGCCACATGTACAAGGACCTGTGCTTATGAACTGGTTGTGCAGAACAGGTCAGAGTAGGAAAGGGGAAACTCTATTCTACCCCTTTTGAAAATGATTGAAGCTAAAGGTGACCTAAGGCTTTGTAACTTCAGACTGGGAGCCCAGAAGAGGGCAGAGGATTAGGCCCAAGTATTTGGCATGGTAGAACGTGACTCAATTGTAAGCCTGGACTTTCATGTGACTCCATTCTTTAAAAAACTAAAATAAAATCAGAATATGCTTTAACTGAAAGTTAAATCTGTTAATGAAACGTAAAAGGCAGCAAAACACTAAATTTCATGCATCTCATTTAAGAAATATTTTGTACAGAATTAGCTACAGCAGTACTAAGCATGTTTACAAAACACAAACACTTGTTACAGGCCAGCTTAGAGCTTGAGATATTGTTTCGCATCTCCAGGCTTGGTAGAGGAGCTATGCTTTATTCTCAGGGCAGTAAGCCTGCAGCCACGCAGAATACAGTATGATCTGTCTCTGGGGAAATTAGTGCACTCATCAGGAATTGATTCTGGCAAATGACTGGTAAATGCTATGATGCATTATTGTCTTTCTAATGTATTCTTTCTCTCTGTCTCTCTGTATGTGTGCATATAAAATGCATATGGTGAGTTGTGTCTCTAAACATACTGCAAGGTATTGATATATTTCACAAGTAATAAATGAGCATCAGTTTTAAAATTGAACTGATCCTTCCAGCAGTAAGAATTTAAGGAAATAAGCAACAGTATGGAAAAGAAGTATGTAAATGCAAATGGCATTTGGCAAATGAGTGGCATTTTAGTAATCTGAATGCTTTACAGACCAAGGCCTAGCTCTTTGCATTATTTTGTTCTGAATTGTTCAGCTGCCACTCTCTTATGAGACTTTGGAACATCATAAATACTTAAATTTGTGTTCACTGGTTTAAGATATTGCCAAAAGCATTAAAAGAATTTGTCTTAAATTAATTAACTTTTGTTTGTTGAACCTGTAGTGTGGAACAGAAATGTCAATTCTATTCAGACAGAAGGGAAGTTTCATCTCCAGGCCATAACTGATTTTATCCTGGCTTAACAAATCATATATTTCCACTGAACCTGAAAGGGAATTTTTTCTTTTAAATGATTGCTTCAGGCCACATATAACCTCATCATTTGCAGCAGTGCAATTTAAGGGATTTAATGTAAACTACTTGAAGCTTTATGATTATATGTTTGATCTAACCACAGGGAAAAAAAATTGCCTAACTTTTAGTTATAGTAACATATGAAACAGAAGTCAGCAGATATGAAATAGTTTAGAATGTCACGGTCTGCCTGCTGTGCTACACAGCTGCCCCTTCTCTTGCTTTGAACACATCATTGCCCACCCTCCTGCCTGGTGGCATCTTTTCTGAGGCTGATCCAGAGCGGGTGTGGGTCTGGGTCTTCTGCCTACCTGCCCAGCCCTGTGGGGCTCAGTGAGGTTGTGCTGCTCTCCCCAAGAACTTACCATCAGGAGTGAGCACGGTGATGCAGAATAGCTTGCACTGATTTGCTTTGGTCTTTTGAAGTGTCGTGTAATCTTTAGCCAAAGGGGCGAAGCATGTCAAAG
Source organism: Oxyruncus cristatus (assembly GCA_013399855.1). Classification (NCBI taxonomy): domain Eukaryota; kingdom Metazoa; phylum Chordata; class Aves; order Passeriformes; family Cotingidae; genus Oxyruncus; species Oxyruncus cristatus. The sequence goes on from VXAY01006698.1 coordinate 1,681,654, forward strand.
TTAGAAGGCAGGGATTTGCCATCATGCTTGTTCTGTTCCTGTTTTTCCTAACAGTCTCTGTCAAATCTACTGTCCTTTTTTGGTTCCCGTATGCCAGGTGGGACTCCTTTGCAGGAGCTGGTGAAAGGCAGTGCTGCTCTTACCTGCCTTCATACTTGTGTTTTCCAACATAGTTCCCCTTGAATTATCTCAGCACACACACATGATAATTAGTTCGCATTAGATTATAAGACTATATATTTATATGTTTTTTGTGAACACCCAAGGTTTCAGGCAGACCACAGATACCTAATTTTTGTTACCTGCTGTCATTCAGAATCTTAATAGTGATCTCCGCATTGCTAAAACAGACTAATTCTTCAAATAAATGGATTACAAGAAAATGAAATGTTTTGTTGATATAAGTACCATGTCTTTCATTAAGATCTTGTAAATGGAGGGAATGAATGGTGCAGAGATATGCTGGGGGTTGATTGCCTTCTAGACCAGTAGCTTTAATACTGTGGATGTGTCCAAAAACATAAATACTGTCCCTTCGATATCATTTTGTACATGCTTGCTGAGGTACAGGGAAAGTGCCATGATGCAATTTAATGACAGTGAGATGGAAATGGAAACGGAGGAAAGAGAGGCAGAAAGAGATCTGTATATTGACTAGAAGAATTGCACACTGAATGGTGGACTTGTATGCTTATTTGTCATGTAGCTTTGAATGCTCGCTGGTTTTTTCGTCTGTCTTTTCATCATTTTGTAGTACCTTTTTAGTATCAACCTGAAAGTGAAATATTTTCCCCCACACCCAACAGATTGCAGCTTTTTGTGGTTGGTGGTGTGTGTTGTTGTTTGGTTTTTTGTTTGGTTTTTTGTTGTTGTTTATTTGTTTTTGTTGGGGTTTTTTTAAATTTTTTCGGGGGGTCTTATATCTTGTCATCTTAAATGGCAAAAGAGTATAATTTTTTAATCTTAGGAAAGGGAGATAATACTTTTTTTCTACTGGCATGCAGTATTTGGCTGTGATTGGAAGAGTCTAAATCTTGGATTTAAAATAATTCAGCTTTTGTATTCAAAAAAGCTGTTTCAGGATATTCTGAAAGGTTTTAAAAAGCTGTTAGCTGTAATTTTTCTTCTCTCATGAATCTTAAAATGTTGAGCATATAGCACAATGAAGTGTGCTTTTCAGGTGGAAAGAGATAAGTGGTCCCATTAAAGTATTGAAAGCTTTGTAAATTGTTGCTTAAGTTGTTTTTCAGTAAAAGTATGTAGTGTCTGTAGAACATGTGGCCTACTGGACACTGAAGATTTTTTCCCCTTTAAATCAAGTCTCAAGTAAGATAACTGCATACCTCATGTGAACACTGAGGTTGTACCATCTTAGAAAAGTCTACACTTGGTACTTCAGCATTCATTCCCTTTTTTTTTTCCCCTGAATCTATAATTTTATAAAATATTTTCATTTTGTCTTGTAAGGATGCTTCATTCTGCAGCAGTGAGTTGTACATATATATTATGCATTACTTTAAAATGTTTGTTTAAATATTTTATTTTCTTAATAGTGCAGCATGCTGAACTTTGAATTCTGCACTTATCTTCTATTCTTCATGACCTGAGCACCAATAGTGGAAATGGTGGTATTTATTGCTGCAGGTTGTTTTAGATTAACTTTAAAGACTTTTGTGTGTTGCTGCAGTGTGGCAAGGTTTCTATCCGTTTAAGCATTTTTAGGAGAAATCAGGGTGATTTACATCTTGGAGCACATGGGTTTTAACAGTGCTATTGGAGCAAAAAAACCTTAAAAAACTGAGGCAACATACACAGTAAAGGAGTATTGGTTGTGTAATATACGTGCGTTGAAATCATAGAATTGTAGAGTGGGTTGGAAGGGACCTTGAAGATTCCCTGGTTCCACCCCCCCGCCATGGGCAGGGACACCTTGCACTAGACCAGGTTTCTCAGAGCCCCATCCAGCCTGGCCTTAAACACTTCCAGGGATGGGGCATGCACAACTTCTCTGGGTAAGCTGTTCCAGTGCCTCACCACTCTCACAGGAAAGAATGTGTTTCTAATATAGAATCTAAATATTTTCAGTTTGAAACTATTCTCCCTTATCCTATCACTGCATGCTCTTGTAAGTGGTCTTTCTCCATCTTTCATCTGCATTCCCTTCAAGTACTGGAAGCCCACAATGAGGTCACTCAGCTATCTTGTCTTTTCCAGGCTGAACAGTCCCAGTTCTGTCAGCCTTTCCTCATAGGAGAGGTGCTCCAATCCCTCTGATCATCATGGTGGCCTCCTCTGGACTCACTCCAACAAATCAATGTCCTTCCTGTGCTGGGGACCCCAGAGCTGGATGTAGCACTCCAGGTGGGGTCTCACCGCGGTAGAGTAGAATGGTAGAATCACCTCTCTTGACCTGCTGGCCACCTGCTTTTGATGCAGCCCAGGATACAACTGGCTTTCTGGGCTGCAAGTGCACATTGCTGGCTCATGTCCAGCCCATCATCCATCAGCACCTCCAGGTTCTTCTTGGCAGGGCTGATCTTGATCTCTTCATCCCCCAGCCTGTATTGATACTGGGGATTGCCCCGACCCGGGTGCATCACCTTGCACTTGGCCTTGTTAAATCTCGTGAGATTCCCATGGGCCCACTTCTAGAGAGCTTGTCCAGGTCCCTCTGGGTGGCATCCTGTCCTTCAGACGTGTCAACTGCAGCACTCAGCTTGGTGTCACCTGCCAATCTGTTGAGGGTGCACTCAATCTTTCGTCTTTTGTCATTAATGAAGATACTAAGTAACACTTCTCCCCATATGGATTCCTAAGGGACACCACATCATTGATGTCCATCAGGACTCTGAGTTGAGTACCATTACCCTCTGTCCAACATATTTCTAATCCATCTAATAGTCCACTCATCAAATCCATAATTCCCCAAAAAATGGCAGCAGTGATGCAGCAAAATATCCAAAGAAGGTATGTTTTGTGGTGTGCTCCTCCTTCTTGCTTTTCTGAGTTGACTATCTCATTTAAGAATTCACAGTAACTCAGTTTATTTGGATGAACTTTGTTACCTGGTGTGACTTGAGATCCCTCTTTTGCTTGTATGTAATTAAAACCTCAAATTGGAAGTTTGCAATAGGGTGTCTCATCACAAAAGCTAGCTAACTGTAGAGGCTGATAATGTTTGTAAAGCACGTTAAGCTCCCTGGGTGAAAGGTACCATAGAAAAACAAAGTATTAAGCCAATAGTTTAATTATAAGATAAGAAGTAATTGAAAAATTCCAACACAGTTGCATGTAGAACGCAGTCTGGTGATTTGCTTTGTAAAATTTAGGTTAGTGAATTGAGATGTCTTTCTAAACCCTTTATGAATATTCTCTCGTTTAAGTGCATTGCTCGAAGGTGTCTGATACATTTATTTGGCTGGCTGATACTGCAGTTTAAAAATACCACATTTCATGTAGGCAGAGAAGTGCTGTATAGAAACCTTTGAAACAACCAACCTTCATCCTTCAAAGTGACAGTTATTGTGCTATAATAATTGTAGAAGTACTGAATTTGCTTCAATTGATTTCTTTTTTTTTTTTTGAATAGTATACTGCTTGTTTAATACACAATGCCTCCAGAATTTTAATCTCTGTCCCTCCTGTGGTTTATGATTTGGTGCAGATTTCCCTTGAGATATTTTTCCTTGCCTTATGTATATCTGCATAAAACCCAAACATTTTATCATGAGTACTAAATCCTGCTTTATGGCACTTACTGTGCTGTCAGATAAAACGATTCGTAATGTAAAATCAGTACTTTATATGACATAAGGTCCTGAAAATTTTTATACTACTTCCATTTACCATATAAGGTAGCCTGTAACAATTGTATGATAGTTTTGATTCTGAAATTGCCAAAACACATGTTAATACTGTAGTAGTCCCCTTCCTGCTGTACCTGTTGTGACTATAGAATATGTCAGTTGGGTGCAGTTTGGATCATCCCAGCATCCCTGTATCTGTTCCAAAGCTGCCTCCAGGGTCAGTAATACTTGATGACCTGGATTTGGTGGGGGACAGGAGGAATTTGAGGCTGCAGCATTCTCTTGGGACCTCAGAGGGAATTCCCTCCTTGGTCCCCTGCAGCTTTTCTCCTCTTGCAGTCATGACAACACTGCGGGGCCAGAAACAGCCTTGTTTCCAGCCTGAAACTGTCTTCCATGACTCTGCTAAGGGGAGAGTGCTGTGTTCCGCATGCAGTGGGACAGTGTTTTAGTTAATTGTTAATTTATCTGTAGTAGAGAAAAAGTGATACAAGCTTTGAAATATTTTTTACCTTTTTTTTCCTTTGCACAATAATCCTTTCTTTTGAAGAGGGAAATCTCTTCATTCTTTTCCTTCCGCTGTGATTTTCTTGAGCTGTCATGGAGGAGGAACCCTGTCTTATGGGACATGGCTGCAGCAGTCAGTACTGGCCAAGGTGTGCTGCTTAAGCATTGTTGCTTTAAAGGGTGCCTTTGCCTGAAAGCTGCCGAGCCACGGAGAGAGACTGTTCTCAGGCAGGGGTCATGTGGTGCTTCTACTTATAGTAAAAGCTGATCTCTAAAATGTTAAAACCTTGAGTTCACAGTATGCAAGAATTTTAGGGGGTCCTGAATTTGTCAGAACTGCTTCCTGAAGTAAAAGATTCTTTTAATTAGTGATGTAAAGAGTTTTCAGTTTTAAAATTATAACTTGGACAGGACATTCTAAAACTTGAGTTTGAAAACCAGGTGAAGTCTTGCTGCTTACAAGTTGTCTGTATGGCTACAGGGATTTAAAGATGAATTCAATTTTGAAAATTAATATCCCTAATCTTTAAGTTTTAAAGAATTGAACAGATTTGCTGTGTGTTTCAGAATGTGGAAACCTAGGACTGAGCTTGGGGGACTTTAGTATCTTCATAGCAAAATACTGTGGCTTCCATTTTCCCCAGCCGTGTTCTGGGGTTGTGCTGGGATGGCAATATGCTGTGGCCTTACAGGCCTGTTGCACCTCATTGCCTCTCCTTCCAAGTAGAGAGACTAAAAAGGCCATTAATTCTCTGAATTAAGGGTTGCAGTGCAGGGCGTCCTCTGAGGGATGTGGAACAGTTTGCCTGTGGTGTCACACAGCTTTTCCTGAGCTCTGGCTCTGAGCACCGGTCACAGGTATGCAATCCTGTCACTTTTTCATGAAAACAAAGTTTCTGCTATGAAGTTAAGGGGAAATCTGATTGTCCCAAAAGGAGGAAGCCTTACCAGGGAGAGCCAGCTTAGCTGCCTTCTGGCATCCTGGGAAGCTCCCTTAGCGACACTGTTTTCCACTCCGTCCATATTCTCTCAGTCCCATTTGATCTTTCTGCTCATCGTCCCTTCCCCATCCCTGTTTCATCCTGAATCCCAAACGAAAAAAAAGCACTGCAGCCACCATGCTGCTGTTACCCCAAGCCTGGTGCACTTATAATCCTTGTCCTATGCATCTCTTTCCTGGCTGTGTTGCAGACCTCCTCCCCAGGATGGAGGTGGTGGAGATTCTCTGGCAGGGATGCAGCAATGCCACAGGAATTCAAACCTTGGCTCTTCAGCATGCTTACATGGGAGCAGGTCACCAGCAGCCAGCCAGCATAGTAGGTATGGAGAACGAGGAGTTGCTTGTGCAGTTGCTAAGTATGGTGTCTATCAGTGAGTTGGTTTTTACCTTATGTAATGGATTGAAAATATACTTAATCATGGTCTACTCCTGTAAATTATTGCACTTTTAAGGTAGAGTCAGGTGAAAGAATGTGACTGAGACCCATATTGCCAAGAGAAAAGATACCAAAACGTCAAGTTCCAGATTTAGTCATAGTCAAAGAATGAGTTGACCGTGAAGTCTTTTTATAAGTTAACACAGTAACATTGTTTTGACTGTCTCCTCGTTTCTTTGTGTTTTTCTTTGAATGACAAATCTTTCATTATTGTCTACGCATTTGAATTATCTGTTTACATACTAATTTTTTTTCTTTTAATTTTGAGGTGACCCTGTGTCAGTTGGAATTTGGGCAGGACCTGAATTTTTATTGCCTTCATATTCAATTGAATACTATCATGCTTCATGGACCATGAACTTTAGATTGTATCTAGTAAATGAGCAAATGCTTTTTATAAATAATTAGTCTTCGGCTTAATTATAGGACTAGGTTTTTCAGCACATTTGTCATGTGATTTATGTATATGGTGTTGCTGTTTTTAATTGAATGTGGTAATAATCAGTTTTCTTAAAAACTTTTGAGTCGATACTGCCACATCAAACTGTGGCTGATGGCTTTTATTTGCTATTTACGGAGTTACTGATTAAATGACTTAGAATTCCTTGAGAGAGAGGTTGTTACCTGGAAACTTACGCTGCTGCTCCACCTGAACGCACTGGTGAAAACAACTTTCCAAATGTTACTGTTGCTTAATAGTTCACTTAGAAATAACAAACTCGATTTAAGTCTAATATAATGTGTTACACTATTTGTAATAGACCCTCTTTTGACTTCCTGTTTGATTTACTTGTGATGTAGCTTCTGCTTTTTGCAGAGTACTGCAAAGCTAAAATGTAACGTTTGCTTTACAGATGTTCCATCTCCAGTTTTTCTTGTATTAAACCAACTTTCCCCCCCCCAAAGAGTCAGAAGTTTTTGCTGAAAAAATGATAGATTGGAAAATGACTCAGTCTCTTAAAAATATTATAATTTACATTATGGAGAATTCTGAAAGATGTGCAGTGGTGTCTATGTTGCTAAAAGACAGGCGGAATTCAAGACCTTTCTTCCTCAAGGAGAAGTTGCTGGTGGTGTCTCTGGTACCCTCTTTGTATAAGGCCTGCCTAAAGTCCCCTCTCATTCCTCATGAAGGCCACCTGCCAAGAGTAGCTTCTTCACACACATCCCAGCCTCTTCTTAGTGGCACTGTCACACACTTTCTCCTCTGTCTTTTATAGGTGATCAAGTATAATTATTACATCCCTTGTACGTATTTCACTGTTTCTTGTTATATAGTTTGTATGTTTTGGATGATGGAGTATTTGTCTTTGGGTATCTATTTACATAAACTAGCTAAATCAAGTCTCATTTAAAATTAGAATTAGTAATTACATTCCCTCCTTTCATAATAAATGCTAAAATAGAAGCTTATTTTTCATATAAGACTATGGTATCATTTAAAGATTTGTTTTATATGTCTTATTAGATGAAAAAATTTAAAATGTAGCTTTATTTTGTGCATAAGTTAGTGTTTCAGGTTTGGTTTTTTCTTTCTTTTTCAAGTGCAACCTACTGGTATTCTTAAAGTTTTCTTTGGTAAAATTTTCCTGTTTAGAAAATAAGTCGATATATGCTTCTGTTTATTGGAAACTCTAGTAAAGAAAAATTGAAAATAAAGTGAATATCTTGCAAGTTTATTGTTTGGTTAAACTTATCAGTAACAGATCTGGATATCTCCTGAGTGTTTTTAATCAAAAATATTTATTAGTAGAGCCTTCCCATATTTTTACCCAGTTGCGGTACTACTGTGTTTAAAGTTTTATTCTTTATTGAACAATGTACTACTAATCTAATGTGCATTTGATCACAAACCTTTGCTTAAAAAAGAAAGAAAAGCAGTTTTTCTGGAAGTGCTTTTTCTAGCAATGATTTTACAGTGCAGCTTCTAGAGCCCATGGAGTTCTTTGGTCTTGATTTTTGCAATAAGGTTGAAGTAAAATGGTGATTTTTGTGGAGACTGTTACCAGAATGTCATAAATCACCACTAGAGGAGAGTGAATTATGGATCCTGCTGCTCTGGCCTGGGCTCAGAGAGAAGAAAAGGCAGAGAGAAGAAAAGTCCCTTTCCACTGCTCCCCTACCAGCCCCTCCAGTGGAAAACCTGATGACTTTCACCACAGTTCTGATGTATCTGTGTGGTTCTAACAGATTGGAGAAGCCTTGTGCTTGGTCTCTAGTGCATTATTCTGGCTGACTCACCAGGGTTTGGTACTTACATTCTTTTTTTTCTAATGGAGTGTGCGATTTAGGCAAACCTATACTATTACTCTTAAATAGATGAATGTATCTGCTTTCAGAGCTCAGTGTGCACAGTGAAGAAATAATAGGTTGAGAAGAATGACTTGTATAGTTGAATCTATATTGCCATATTTTCTTCAAAACTTTTGGATTTCCTGCAGACCTTAGCAGTACGATTAGTTTTGGCTCTCAGAAGGTTGCTGTCTTATGTTATTTTAATTTTTCCACTTCTCAGCTTCTGATAAATCACTCTATTTCTACTACTAAGTCTGGCAGCTTTTTGTCTGATTTCTTTCATCCTCGATTCGTGTTCTTGAAGAGTGGATTTTGATGGTCCATGAAGAGTTGGATACTGTTCTTCAGGTTTTGGAATGCCTTTGTTTTCTTACAGATCCTTCCTGCTGTTTGGACTGTACCTTATCTTTCTTGATCTCCCTCACAGTGTTTTCCTTTTGGCATAACATTTTGGAGTCAGGAAGAAGAAAAATAAACTGAAGTGCACATGATATTTGTCAAAACAACACTTTCGACCTTTCTTATTGCCTTGCATCCCAGTACATTGTATGCTTTGAGGCAATTAGTCCACTGAGAGTGTCAAAAATGCATCTTTAAGAATGAGACTTTTCCTTCATCTCTTTAGATATTGTATTAAACCAAATAAAGAAATCCCTCAGTAATTTTTTTTTAATGTAAATTCTACGGGCATCCATTTTCTTCTCAAATTTCCATGACCTTTTTCAGTAACTATATTATGAGCTATCGTCAGCCTGTTATTAAATGCTTCATTAATGAAAATACAGACATAAAATAAGAAAAGAGCAAGACATCCTTTTGTGTCATGGAGCGTCTTGTAGCATGGAGCTGTTTGAGCACCTTGGGCAAATAGTGCCGAGACAGAGGTGTGGGTGGCCTCTTTTGTGCTCTATTCAGGGCCAGCATGAGGGCACTGATGGAAAGCAGCCTGTGTGTTGTTCCTTTCCTCTCAGCTTATCTGGAGACAACAAGAAGGCTGGGTTCCTGAAATCAGGCTCTGAGATGGTACTACTCTTTGCACTTGCAGTGGGCTATGGGACAGATGATGATTGAAATGTTCTGGTCATTAAAATGTATATTGGCTTCTGTAAAGTGCTGTTTAGGGATGTGTTACATGGACAGATTGTTTAGATTTAAGTCAAATTGCTGTTTAGATTTAAGACTGCAAATATGGTTTCAGAAACTGAGTTTCAAAGGGGTTTCATGCATTGGAAGGAGCATCTTGGGGGAAGGAGCCAAGCATGTGGCTGATGCTGTGAAGCTTACTGGTGGCACTCAGGGAACCTTTGGGGTAGGGCTGGTGTGGCCATGTTGGCAGCGTGTGCCAGCTACCATTGCTGCTCTCACCTGAGTAATTGCTGACCACCACGAGTAGATCCTGGGAGTTTGAGGAATGACATCATCTAAAAGAGGTCGGAAAGGCTCTCGACATATCTGGGTTAGATGATGAGAATTAGGCTCATCAGACTGGAAAAAAATTAACTTTTCAGACTGGAAAAGTTCTTCTGGTTCAGATTAAACTGAATAACTTTTCTTTCCTTGGTGCCATCCTGAGCACAATGCTTCTCTTCTCTCTTTTACAGGACTGTAGGATAGATAATCATGATGGCATAGACCCCTCTGCGAGAGTAGTGATGATTGTTAACATTTTGTATCATTTTCAAATGCTTCAAATATATGAGCCCTTGGACTTTGTTTTTACTTAATAGACTTAGATTTTATTGATAGACACACTGAAGCTGTCTGAATTACACACATAAAGACTTTGTGCAGAAATGTTTTATTTCCAGCAAAAGGAGTACGTACAGTTACTGTGTGTCTTTACGGCTTTTATTCCATTTCTGTATACATTGTTTCTTGGAGTTCTAGGTCAAATTTCTGTGAGCATCCAGAAAATTGACCTGCAAATTTAATGAGGCTTTTATAGTGTACATCACAGAATCAGAGAATATGCTGAGTAGAAAGGGACCCACAAGGATCATTGAGTTCAACTCTTAGTCCGGCACAGGACCATTCCCAAGAGTCACACCATGTGCGTGAGAGTATCATCCAACTCTGTCAGGCTTGGTACTCTGACCACTTCCTTGAGGAGCCTGTGCCAGTACCCAGCCAAACTCTGGGTGAAAAATCTTCTTCTAATATCCAACCTAAACCTCCCCTGACACAACTTCAGGCCATTGCCACTGGTCACTGCAGAGAAGAGATCAGTGCCTGCCCCTCTTCTTCCCCTCATAAGGAACTCACAAGATCTCATTGTAACTGCAATGAGATCTCCCCTCAGTCTCCTCTTCTCCAGGCTGAACAGACCAAGTGATCTCAGCTGCTCCTCACATGGCTTCCCCTCAAGGTCCTTGATCATATTCCCTCTTATCTCCACTGCACAAGATTTATCTCTCTCTTCTTCACATCTTTCATATATGTACATCTTAACACCATCAAATAAATCCTGGCTTTGCTTCTGCTGGATTTCCAGTGTGCTCTATTCTGCCAGCTCCTGGAAACACTGGGGGCAAAAAGAACTTATGTCAATCTCATCACTCCATTATTCAGCACAGGATGAGATTTTAAGCCTGTTAAATTCTATATGGTAGGACTTACTGACCTCTTCTTTCAGTGATGCCGTCTTGTCATGGCTAATGGGCTCGTGAATGAAAAAGCAAATGTGTGAGAGCATCTCTGTTATGATGAAAGGCTGAGGGAGCGGGGCCTGTTCAGCCTTGAGGTAACTGAGAGGGGACCACATCAATGTCTGTAAGTATGTGAAGGCAGGGTGTCAAGAGAATGGATCCAGGTTCTTCTCAGTGTGCCAGGCAATAGGACACTAGGCAACGGGCACAAGCTGATGCACATGAAGTTCCACCTGAATATGAGGAAGAACTTCTCCACTGTGTGAGTGACCATGCACTGGAACAGATTGCCCAGAGAGGTTGTGGAGTCTCCCTCACTGGAGATATTCCAGAACTGTCTGGATGCAGTCCTGTGCCATGTGCTCTAGGATGACCCTGCTTGAGCAGGGAGATTGGACCAGGAGACTCACTGTGACCCTTCCAACCTGACCCATTCTGTGATTCTGAGAGGCAAATAACAATCATAAGGTGTAACAGTTGGGTCTCTGAGCATAAAAACTAATGAAACCTGATTTTGTTAATTGTGAGCACATTAATTGTGCTGGCCCCTGTGTTCTCTTGCCAAAATCCTGTCCAGAGCAGGGCAAAACCTCTTCTCCCAGCTGCCTCCTAAAACCTGTCCACTGTATGAGAGCTGGCAGGTGGAGCAGCTGGTGACACGGCCTGGCAGTCGGATGCTTCCAGCACTTAGCAAGTGATGCTGTGGTTCCTTCATTGCTCTGTGAGGTTTAAGGAAGTGACAATTCTCAACAGCTGATTCTTGTTAAATTTATAGGAGCATAATTATTGTGAATGGTTTTCATCCCTTGTAGAATTTAACTAGAATCAGCCAAAAGATTTATAGAGTGAGTGGGTAGATAATGTGATGATAATGTGATGATAAAATAAGCTGAATTTCCTTAGAAAACCATAGAGATAATTTTTAAAAAGTTTAATACATGTAGTTCTTAGATTGACTAATTTAATTTATGCCATGGTGACAGGAAAATATTACAGTACTATGAGATCCTAACTCATGGGTGTAGTGAAAAATTGTCCCTAACGTGAAAGTTTTATTTCCTGAGTAGGTATGATTTCACCCTTTTTAATGGTTTCATTCTTAGTCTGGAATACTCAGTTGCCTGACTAGCAGTGGGAATGCTCTATTATATGAGGGTAAAAAAATAGGTAACCTTTAAACATATTTCTGTAGCTAGTCTGTATTTGAGGGTTTTGTCTAGACTTCATCATTACATGGAAATCTTAACACTGGACGCAAACATCATATCTGATGAGAATTTCAAAAGCTTTGGAAGTGGCCTGGAGTGGAAACCTTGCAGATTTGTGTAACTAAAGCTTCAGGAGGAGAGAAAGTCTTCCTGTAACATTTCTATTCTCTCCTTGATGGGCTGATAGAAAATGACATAACCGTCCTTTCATCAGCTAAAAGTAGTCAGACACAATGAACGTGTTCCCCCAGTGGAAGTTGTTTTGTGAAAACAGACTGACAAAAAAAAATTTGCTTTCATGTATATTTATCCTTTACACTATCCTTGGTGTCCTGATTTGCTCAGTTCAATAATCACAAGAATTATTCTTTCTACTTTTGTACTTAGGGTGAAATATAAATTGCTTATTTTACATTCAGCTGTCTTCTTACCTTTATTCTCAGCATAGACTCATACCTCTCAAACCAACCAAGAAACTCAACCCTTGTTTTTGCTATCTGCATATCATAGAATCATAGAATATTATGGGTTGGAAGGGACCTTTAAAGATCATCTAGTTCCAACCTCTTGCGATATAGAATAAGGGTTGCAGCATACAGATTGCTATAAATCACAATTTAATTTTCAAGCCTACAATTTAATTTCCAAGCTCACGCTAATTCTCTCTTTTCTGGTAAAGGTATAGGCTACACAAAGAACTTCCCTTGGTGGATGCTTCCTAAAGTCTTATGGTGGGTTGGCCATTGGATGGAAAATGAATATATGAATAGATTTACCCCATCTGGTAAGTGCAGGATAACGATGTAGTTGTATGATATATATCATAGGTTGCAAATCACACTCTAATTTATTCATACTATGTTGTCTTTTGCAGCTGTAGCACTAATATATGTTGGAGTGCCTGTGCCCTGAGATACTTGTGGTCTGTGGATGTTTTGATAGCGTGGACAAGCTGCCATATGAAGCCTTGCTTTTTGCACAGAGACTGTTGTTAGAATATGACACTCTGTTTTAACCTTACATGCCTGTTAGGCAAGTAAGCCTCACTTGTTATTGCTTGCTTCCTTCCTTCAGGGTAAAGCAGTTTTCATCTCTTGGGACATGAAGTCAGCTTCTGGAAACTTACGTTAACAGCCAGATTCAAACTGTGGTTGAAGTGAAACAGTATGTTTTTGAACTACAGATGACAAATGCAAAGGAAAAAACATTTTAAGCTGAAAGTGCCCCTATCTTTTCTGGTTGGACAAAGTCACTGTAGCGGTATTGGGGTATCAGGCTTAGAATTCATTGACCTGTAGCAATACTGGTATATGTAGGGTAAAGCTAAGGTGTAATAATGATGCTAGGTAGCTGCACTAGGTTTTTTTGTGTGTGCATCATTTTATTGTGAGTGAAGTCTATCAATACTTATTTGGGGCAGAAGCATTTGAGAGGCAGAGCTGAAACAGTTCATGCTATAGCAACTGCATACAGATATTTAGGCCATGACGTTTTAAACATTGGAAAAAGCCAGACTGCTTATTGAAAGGACAGTGCTTGAATGAGAACATGAGAAAACTGTTCCTAGTTTGCCTAAGGACAATGTCCTATGTCATTTGGGAACTACTGCTGTATTTTTAAAGCAGTTGGCTCTGCAGCAGTGAAACTGCTTCTGTCCATGCCGAAAGAGTGTGGGGAGGAAGCTACTTTGCCATTGAGTGGATCTGCTGGCAATGGTCTGAAATAGTGACCTCCTAGCATCTCTGTAGGCAGAGTGAACTCTGCCTTCTTTTCCTGGGGCTGCCTGGAGCTGCAGCCTACAGGAGTGCTGTGCATCGTGCACAGGGGTGGCTGTCTGCTGTGCCTGCAGCTGGGATGTGGGCTCAGAGCCTGGTGGACAGCAGTGTGTGGTCAGCTCACACCTGTTTTGCTTACTTGAGTGGACAAACCCTCCATTGCAAAAGTTCAGGTCAACAAAAGGAAGGATGTAAAGTTACTGACCAGATCTTGTTTTCTCACTGTCCATATCTGTCCCTTGAGCATTTATTTTCTTTTTTATGGAGGAATAACTTTTTTCATAATCTTACCAGATGCAATATATTGAGGTGTGATGTGGGCTTGGTGGGTTTGCGATTTTATTTGTTTAGTATTTCTTACCAGTCACTTTTGTTTGTGCACATTGTCTCAGTTGTTATCTAATGCACATATTTGTGGTTAAGACATTTTCCCTTTGTGTTGCAGAGAGCTGTAGTTTATCATTTGGTTGGGCTTTGGGACTGTGCAAAGCTGTGTGTTTGCCTGCCCCCTCAACCACATGTGGCATTCTGTAACCTCTTGCTGGGGCCACGTGCCCTTTGGCTTCCTACAGAGCACACATTGGTCCCTGGAAAGCTTGAGTGAGGTCCTGCACCTCTCCTGTAAGGCATTTAGTACCTAGAGATAACACTTGCAAAATTGCCAAAAAGCTGTCTGAGAAAAGTAAGCCAGGTGTTTTGAGTAGTTTATCTGCAAAAAACCGTTTTCATGGTTTCTGCCAGCTGTGGTCTTAGACTAAGCCACGCGTGATTTTACAATTGTTGATCATATGAATTTAAATACATAGAAGCGTAAGAAACCTTTTTAAAACTTCTTTTTTGTAGACTCCTGTACCTCAAAAATATAATTCTGCTTGTTTTCATAAAACTGTAACTTCATTTGATAAAGGAAATTAGGAAATTTGAAGCAATTTAAGGGCAGTTAGTGGTGAGCGAAAAGCCCACCCCTGTGTTACCTTTCAGGTCACTTGGGCTAGAGATAGATTCCATAGATCTCAGTGTTTGTTTGGATGACCTGGTGGCAGAATCACTTTTAGAAAGCTTTTACTAAGTGACATAATTTCTGGGAGAAGTGGACTCCTCTGTATTGCATTCAAAGGAGTTAATGGTGGTTCACAATACATTGAGAGTAATGAGCAATTCTCGTTTTCTCACTGGATAATGTATGCCCAGAGAAGAGGGGTGGAGGAGTGTGAGAGCAGTCTGTGGGGTGGCATATATTACCATGAAATTCTGCTTTGATGCTTTTTTATTGGTATTATTTCTGCATGTCATATATTAAATGTATGGTAATTACATATTTGGAGATGAAATGTGTTTTAATATCCTGTCTGATGTTCTCTTCGGAAAAAAAGAATGAAGGTAATATTAGCATTTTGCTGATTTGCTTTCAGATCTAGTAGTTAGGGATATTGCCACAGAATCAAAGGTAACAAAAAATGTAGACAACAATGAAACATAATATTCAGAATTTTCTTAGAATGGCCTTCCTCTGTGTGTTCCCTTTAATAAAGGGAACAGAAATGAAAAGGAGGCTAAAACTTAATTAGCTACTGCAACATGATGGAGTCTGAGTTTATTCAGGTATTTTAAGACTGTGTCTGTGGTGAAGCGTGAGAACACGACACCATTTAGTGTTTGTAGTAGAGACATAATGTTTTATTCAGTATTTTTCTTTCATTTTAAGCAAAACTTAGTTTTCTGTTAGACAATCTGATTTTCCATTGGGCAGAACTTTAAGTTCAAAATTATTTTGAATTGAAAGAAACTGCTTTCTTGTAAATTTCAAATGGATGAAAATCAGACATGTATTTCACAAAGTCGTTACTTGTTTTTATAACATCCTGGGACAACTGATATTTCCTGCCCTTCTGTTGTGCTTTACTGTTGCTCGGCACAGACTCACATGTGGAGTCAGGCATTTCTCTTGCAGTGGCTGGCAAAGTTGCTGATGTTTCACCATGGGCACACTGATCCCTGCAACTGTGAATCAGCTGCCCTTGGGGAATGCTTCCTCCCTATCAGTTGCATTGCTGAACTGCAGCTCATCAGCTTTTTAAATAAATAAAAAAAATTGAAAACTTCCTTTGGTCCTACCAAGATTACATTTTCATCCTTAACTGAAACTGTAAATGTTTGGAAAAACTAGAAATGTGGGAGAAGTAGCTACGCCCTCAGAGTGTGCATGGTAAGCCGTTATCCATGCTTTGATGGGTATCTAGGAACTTCTTACAGCTAACAGACATCTAGTCATCTTCCAGGCATTTACCTAAGCTTACCATTTTCCCTTCTGTATTTGTTTGTTGGTTTGGGGGTTTGTTTGTTTGTTTTTGTTGTGGTTTTTGTCTGGTTTTGTTTTTTGTTTGTTTTTTCCCCTTTCCTAAGATCTAATCCACACAAATACTTGTGTGTGTGTGTGTGTGTGTGTGTGTGTGTAAACTGTGCTGCCTTATACATATGTAAGTAAGGAGTGGGAAGTTGTAAAGGGCTAAATAGTTGTGCCCCAGTCAGTGTTTTCTGGGATCCTTTGTTTTATTGCCTTTTGCTACTCTTTGCTTCCAAAACTTTGCTTCTTTTACCCTTATGTCTCCTTGGATCATTTTTAAACTCAGTGGCATTCTTTTTCCATTTATTACGTCGAATTTTCACATATATTAAGTGTACCCAACTTGACTGGTCTTTCTCGTGCAGGGTAGTACATAGTTTTCAATTTCGCTTTTTCAGTTATCACCTAAAGTTTACAGAAAACCCCATACACTCCAGTGTTGTTCAGGCAGGCCTGCGCTGGTCTGTTAGGTCTTGCATTGCTGAAGACTGCATGATCAGAGGTAGTGTGTGTTGAGTAAACAGTAGTAGTAAGTAGGTGGAAGACCATATAATTAGTTTGAGCAGATCAGAATTTCAGAACCAGTGAGCCTTGCGTATAATAGTTCACTGCAATACACATACGTGCAAGAGGTAAATATGCATTGAAACTCTCGTTGTCTTGGGTAGGCAGGAACTATAGAGCCCTCTCTGAGGATTGGAGAGAGGGAAATCTTGGATGCTTTGATCGAAAATACCCATGTACCATCCAAGATGGTCCTTTTGGTGATTGACTCAGTAGTTCAGTGTTACCAGAGAAGTGTCTGAAAGTGGTTGGGAGTCTTTTGGTGATGCAGCAGAGCAAGTATATGGCATATGCATCTTTTGCTTTCTCTTTGAAGTGGTGAGATATCAAAGAGAAAAAACACCAATGCCTTCCCACTCAAAAAAAAAAAAAAAAGGAGGAAAGATAATTTCACAGATTTAGATGTAAATACTAGTTCTGTGATATGATTAAAAGAAGGTGATTCACACAGTGTTTGTGTGGTGCTGAAAATTTTCTTCCAAAGATAAATGTAGAATTACTGGCTATGGTGATTTGACCCTGGCTGGATGCCAAGTGCCCATTAAAGCCACCCTATCACTACCTTCCACAAATGGACAGGGACTAGAAGATACAATGAAAAGCTCATGAACTGAGATAAGGACAGAAAGAGATCATTGATCATTTACTGTCATGGTCAAAACAGATTTGACTTGGGGAAATTAACTGAATTTATTACTAATCAAAATCAAAGCAAGGTAATGAGAAGTAAAAAAAAAAAATCCTAAAAACACCTTCCCCTACTCCTCCCTTTTTCCTGGGTTCCACCTTCTCCCCCACGGCGGCACACAGAGATGGGGAATGGGGGTTATGGTCAGTTTGTCACAGGTTGTTTCTGCTGCTGTTCAGGGAGAGGAGTCCTTCCCCTGCTCCAGCATTAGCCCCTCCCATGAGAGACAGTTCTTCATGAACTTCTCCACTGTGAGTCCTTCCCATGGGCTACAGTTCTTCGTGAACTGCTCCAAAGTGGGGTCCCCATGGAGTGCAGCCTTTCAAAACATCTGGCCCAGTGTGGGTCACCCACAGGGTCACAAGTCCTACCAGGAAACCTGCTGTAGCCTGGGCTCCTCTCTCCATAGATCCACAGGTCCCTGTCAGGAGCCTGCTCCACCACGGGCTTCCCACAAGGTCACAGCCTCCTTCGGGAGGCTGTCGAAACCTGGCCGCGCAAAACCCCGAAAAACTGGTGTAGACATAAAATCCTAAGTTAAGGATTTTGGCAGGCTAGTATGTGTTGTGATATGAAAGAATGAGAAATGTGGAAAAACCCAGAACTGATACTCCTGCAAAACTACATCTCCAGGTGTGGCCTGTGGCTGTTCTCACTTCTACCATCCTCAACTCTGTCTCTGGCTGATGCCCTGTGTCACTGGGTCGACTGGGGAGCAGATTTCCCTCCTGCTGCTTTCTGTGCTCTGCTGAAAGGGTTTTACTTTAGAAAAGGGAGACTCTGAGACTTCCTTTTTTGAGCAGACCTCGTGATGGCTTTTGGTCCCTGGAAAGCCCCCCTGCTTTCCAGCCCTGCTGGTGCTGCCTGAGGAGGGGCACTCCCCTGCGTATAGTACTGGGTCCTGTGATGGTTTCTGCTGCTCTGCTACCCAGAGAGACCCTCTTGTTTTTGAAACTGCACCTGTGCTTGAATTGCTTTGCCACCCCTTCTTCTTAGTCTTCCAGGATGATGAGGAGGAAGAGGGATTCCCAGGTGTGGTAGTTGGAAGAAGGGATTTTCCTGCCCTTCCTCTGTGGGCATTTGAACATCTCAGCCCAAGAGCTACTCTTCCATCTCTTGAGGCTCCCTGAAATACGGTGAGGGGAGGTGATACCTCAGGGGCTGCTGACAGAAAGTGTTAGGCCAGCACAGATCTTCCAGGGAGGAGCAGAAAGGCTTTGTCTGTCTCTGATGTAGGTGAGGAGTAGTGGGCTCAAAAAAAAAACCACCACAAAACAAACAACCCCCCCAAAAAACACAACCCCACCCAAAAAAAAAAAAAAAAGGTGCAAAAAGCTAGAATATAGAAGTTTTGTTTATTTATATTATTCTTCCTCACATATTTTCCTAAAATAATAATTGAGAAAGTGTCTTCTGTGTCTGGGGAAGTGAGGCATTTGATTTCAGATCTGTGCTGAGAAGATGGGCATCCTTTGGACAGAGGATGTAAGAAAGTCTTGTGAATCTCATCCAGCTCTGGGTTACACTATTTTTGTTTTGCTGTAGTGTTTTCATCTTGGCAATTTTTTGTGAAGGGTCTTCTGTAATTTGTTAGTGCATAATTCTCATTAGTGGCAGTACAAGTGAAACAGAATTGATGGGAAACCGGATTTCTGACCTGAGGAAGTCTGTATCATGTACTTAAAAATACAGAAGGAAATTAACATGCTCAATTTCATAATAATGCATAAAATGTATGTAGAGTATTTAGAAATTTATTTTTTAAATGGAGGAAGGTGTTCCAAGTGAATAAATTATGTACACATATTTGCCTCTGATAGTAAATTCTATTAGAAGACTTTTTCTCTGAACTGTACTACAGTAGTTTACATAATTTGTTACCAGATAATATGTTTTCCCTTGATAGAAATCATATCATACAGTCTCAAATTGGGATAATTTGATACAACTGAACTAGAAATAAACTAAATCTGACAAATCTGTCATAAACTGTAAGTTTTAATAGAAGCTTAATCTAAGCTTTCATGACTTTGTCAAAACCAATAATGTATCAGCAGCTAGTTCTAAAACTGGCTGTATCATAATGCAGGACTGCAGAGGTTAACAGGTTTTTAAGACCCAGCTGTGAAGCTGTATACATTTTAAAATGCCTTTAGCAGAAGGCAAATTTTCCGTCGATTAATGGAAAAATGCTGTTTGTTGATGTTTCCGTGAAAATAATGGGTTTTTTACAGCTAATTCAATATTTCCTTTATTGAAATACTCTACTGAATATGTCAGTGACAACTGGATAGAATTCGGGCATGAAGCAAGTAACAACCATATTCAGTTTCTGTCCCTCAAATGTATTTTATGCTTATTTTAATAAGTGTGACGTGTTTTGTGCCTCATATTTGAGTGGTCTCACTAAAAGGCGCAGGGACAATAATTCAGTTTTGGAGAGCTGGTGAATTACCGAGATTTTTATCAGTCATCTGTATCTTTTATCCCTGCTCATGCTACTGTCAGCTCTCTCAGTGCCAGTACCATTCCTTTCTTCTCCCTGTGCGCCTGTGAAGAATTATTTCTAATGAAATAAATTCGGTGTCAGTGCATTGTCATAATAGATAAGTCAGAAAAAACATAATTTTAGAAGAATGAGACTTTGAACATTGCACTACAGTTCTTGTTTCATAGGTGACACACCTAGAGAATCAATGGTTTTGTGATTTGACAACCTGTTGGGGATATCACAACTTTGTAGCAACCAGATTAAGAGAAATATTTATTTTAAAAAATATTGTATAATTGTCACAGTGCTTCATAGGAACCTTTCTTTATTGAAATTCAATACAGTCTGTGTGACTCCAGGGAGAATTGTGCTGAGTCAAAAGAATAAACTGACCCAGTAAATACATTTCTGGATTTAAAAAAATAATTAATTTAATTTTTTAGTATTAGATCTGCCTCAAAAGAGAAGACAAGAGCATTTTCAGAGGGACCAAAGAAGGAAAACTAATGTCTCATCATGACTCAAGAAAATAAGCATATTTACCAATTGCATACTGTTTCAATATTTTGGAAAGTTAAGTAGTTTAAATAAATGAATGAACATGGTTCCCTATGTTATGCAAGACTTTTCTTAGTATGAAAAGAAACGTTTGAGTGGTTTTTCACTTTTAGTTTAATAGAAAAGCTTTATATTTACTGTTTTGATTTTTCCACCTTGTTTTGAAATTGATACAAACATGCTAGCAGTTGGAGATCATTCATAAATTCACTATTTTATTTTATTTTTTGCTTTAAGTCACAATTCCCTTAAAACCTCCTCCCATCCCAAAAAGACAGCCAAGTACCAACACTGTCACAGTAATCAGGGGATCGTGTCAAATTTACTTGTCCTGGTACAAAACTTCATTTAGTGCCACACACCTCCTTGTTAGATAACCACCATATGGTTGCTGAGTACAATATCCATACTTGTTCACTCCTTGTGCAACTGGTAAAGGGGCTGCTAGGTTATCAGTATGTTGCATTAGCTCAGTTGCTGGTGGTGGGGTTGAAAACAGTGTGAAGGTCACTTCTGGCAGGTAGTATTTGTTGATATATCTTTTAGGAAGTTTTAAATCAGAACACTTCATCTTGATAAACGTGCATATTTCTGAGGGATTTTTGAGTAGCTCAGACAAACCTGAATTGTTGTATTTCATGCTTTGCAGCACTTCAGCCCCACGCCTGTGTAGTGCGTGGGTTATTCTTCTCCAGGGACAGCACCCTGCATTTGCCTTTGTTGAATTTCAGTTCTTCTCTGCCCATCTCTCCAACCTGTTGAGGTCCTTCTGAAGTTCTGCACAGCGCTCTGGGGTATTGGTCACTCCTCCCAGCTTTGTGTTGTCAGTGAACTTGCTGAGGAGGTTTCTGCCCCTTCATCCAAGTCATTGGTGAATAAATTAAGCGATACTGTGCCCAGTATGCTTGTGGGGACACCAGTAGTGACAGGACTCCAACAAGACCCTGTGACACTGATTATGAGCCTCTGGGATCTGCCGTTCAGCCAGTTCTCAATCCACCTCACTGTCTGCTTCTCCAGTTTGCCTGTGGGGATGTTGCGAGAGACCGTGTTGAAAGCAATAAAAAAGTGACGGAGACAACAAGGCTGTAGCAATGATGTTATGCAGAGCCCAAGACAGTTTTGGGATTTGTGAGGATAACCCAATAGTTGTTAATGTTGTTTCATTGGTGGTCGGTTGGCTTTTTCTATCATAAAACGCACAGTAAATGAAATATGCCCTCCCTGGGTTTTGAGGAAAGGGAGGGGATAATGTGGTACATACCTGGTTACTTTACTGCAGCCAATGAAGAAAGTCCAACATTAAGAGGTCTTAAGGTAAGCTGTGCCTTTTTTGGTATAAAAGAGCAGTTACACTTACTTTAAAAGTGCAAACAGCAGTCCTGGTGTCAGAGTAAGAATAAAAGTTAGGTCAGATGTTTCTTTTGTAATAAATTCAAAGGGTTTTTTCATAATGACATAAATTTAGTGAAATGATTTGTGAAACAAACTGCAAAATTGATGTATGTCAGACATCTGGCTCATGCTTAACTTTTAGCTTGCAGTTGGTATTTTATGCATGACAGCAAATAGGTGATCATGATTGAGCGTCTTTGAAAAACATCAGCAAAAATTACAGGTTTCTGAAACCCTAATGGTAAGGGATGACTTGTTATAATTGATGCTTTCTCTAACTCCTTAATGATCATAATTTCTAGGATGTATTTTACTTTTTATTTCCAGCTTGAAAATCTGGTAATTCTGAGGTAGCAAGTTAAATGCTGAAGTGGAAAGAGATGCAAGTGGCAATGGGCTTGTTGATATTTCTATTGTCTTGTTTCTCTAAATGAAATTCATTGAAAATGTTGCAGATATCCATCTGATTTGTCACCTACTTTGATTACACAGGGTTTAATCAAGATCTTTCCAGTACCCATGTGACCAAGCTGAGCTGTGTGATGGCTGGCCCTGTGCTGGCCTCTTGAGGGGCTTGAGGTGTGGGTTCATTTTCTCAGTGTCTGACACTCTCAGCATGAAACATGGCAACTGCAGCTCTTTCCATTGAAAATTTACATGTCGGTAGGGCCTTTTTTTTTTTTTTTTTTTTACAGATTAGATTATGTAAGTTATTTATACAGTGTAGTGATTGGAATGTTGTTCTGAAAGACAGGACTTTGATTCAGTGCCTTTGTCAACCTGAGGGACTCAAAAAAAAGATTTTACCCTCAGGCTTGATTGTAACAGGATCATTATTATCTCCTGATAGGGAAGCTGAGCAGGAAAAACTTACTTACAGCGCCAGAGCAAACATGTGGGGAAGAGCATAGCTCCACTGGAGAAAAGTCTCCAGTTCTGGTAGCCTGGGCTTCATTTATTTGATTTTAAGTGGCAGTTAGGTGACTTGTTTAAATAGTATTGGTAATTTTCTCAGGTATCTCCTCTTTCAGCAGAGTGCTCCTGTCGCTAAGCTACAAATTGCTTTGTATTGTCTCGTTGTGACTCCATAAATCCGGTGTTCTTCAAAGTGGATCTGAAAGACTGAAGTGCCTCTTGCCTCTTTTGCTTTGCTTAAAGCTCCCATCTTCCCTCTCTTTGTGGTGATGGCTGTTTTCTGCAATGCTGTGCTCCTGAAACAGGGATTGATCCATGTCTTATGAAGTATAATAAATATATTTAAAATATAATAAAGTATAATACAGTGTATTTAAAGTTTTAAGATTTATTTTTAGAAATTCAAAGAAACGGATTTAAAAAAAAAGTAGCCCAAGCCTGCGAAAGGGACTAGAGCACCTGAAATGGGGAAGGATGTCGAGTCCTATATCCCACATATGTGTGGATGTCAGACTGAAGGCTGCAGAGGGATGCTAACCCCAGGGATGGGAGGAACTTTGGATACCTTGCTGTCCTGAGTGCAGGGAGGGTGCCCAGCTCTCCTGGCACTTGTTAGATCCTGTGACTAACATGCTCCTAGCTCATCTTGTGTGCTGCTTAGGAAGCCTAGAAATACAGTGCAGTATTCCGGATTTGCTTCTTTTGGAGCCAGGCTTTCAAAAGTCTGAGACCTCCACAGTGTATGGATCTAGTCTGGTCCTCTGTTAAACAACTCTACTGTTAAATGGCAGTGGTCCCATTTCTTCTCTCAGGCTTGAGAGAGTCCTGTCTAGTGAAATTCTTGTTCAAGAAGCTGCCTTACCACTGCATGTGTATCTTTCTGGAGACCTTGCTCTGGATCGTAAAGCAATGTTCTTTAGAAGTAATTATGGTCTGTCTTTATTCCGGTAAATCAGGATGTGAAAGTGCTTGGCAGTTGGTTTTAACATTTTTGCAGAACTAACCCATCAGTTATCAAAGTTAACTGCTGAACAGACTAATGCATGTGCTGTGTGTTCATATTAATGCTTATATTAAAATAAGCACAATTTTTCCTTTTCATTTTAGACCAAAAAACCCCTCTGAAAACTCTGACGTGCTGTTTCCTTTGGAAAATTTCCTCTCATTTTAGTGTCTGCTCTACTTCCATCTGCTGACAAGTGTCCCCAGAAAAGCAGAGTGTTGGCAAACACCTAATTGTGATGCTTTCACAATGTGACAAGGAATCAGAACCAATATGGACAATGGGCCTTGGTGTAGAACACAAGTCAGACAAACACTGCTATTGTCTTTAGCGCTGATGGAAAAGCAGAGAGCAAACTGTACACACCCATGAAAAATGATATGGACCAACCCTTTCTCCATGACCTGTGGGGAGTAGGAACAGTCACTGTCCAAGTGTAATTTAGTTGGACTTCCAGTCTATGCAGTGTTTAGCTCTGTGTGACTCTCAGCCAGTCTGAGAAAGTTACTGTGAAATGGACATCTGTAATGAAGGTGACTCTGGTAGTTTGATAGTCTCTCTTCACACTTTCCCCATTATATGTAAAGGAACTTTTTAAAAGCTTTTTACAAACATTATTTTCCCCTGCTCTCCTATGTTAAGAAAACAAGTAATAGAATAAGCTCCTAGGTCCTTGGAGGCTCACAACTTTAAACACCTTATTGCTTTATCCGGATTGACTTCCATGGCCAGTTACCTGGTTTGGGACACACGTGGCAAATCCAAAGTGTGGTGTGGAACTCAGGGTAATCAGGTCTGGATGATACAATATGATTGCAAGTTAAATTCTGCATTTGTGCAAGAGTGATGCTTAACTGTCTTCATTGATACTGTACTAGTCTAGTAATTAATGTGGAATTTTATTTAGTCTTACAACTAAGTCATGTGGGTGGATAATGTATCATAACAACATCCATCCAGTTTTGACTCAAAAAGAGTGCTGCTCTACGAACACAGTAAAAACATTCCAGTTGCTGAGAATAGGAGATAAAAGTTGACTGAGCAGAGGGCAAAACTGATGAAACAAGGATTTTTATTTTTTTTTTATGAACAACCAGCTCTTGGTTCCCCATGCTGGGATGAGTGGAGGACAAAGCTGTCCTTACTGTGGAATCTCAGGGTGCCCTGTGCAGCACTACTGCCTAGCTCTTCTTTCTACTTCCTAAAGCTCTTTTCATAATTCCTGTTACAATTCATTCTTAAGGATGAAAACGTGCTCATGCAGCACAGCTTACACCATTCCGAGTCAACCTTATGGAGGTTATCTCATGCATTCCGGTTTCTGTTGCACTCAGTAGCAGAGGGTAGGCTGCCATCACATTTCAAAGCGATGATGTTTTCTAGTAACTGTACTGGGAAAAACAAGAAGGGTCTTCAGGGAACTAGGATTTAGCCTGCCTTGTCAGAAGACACTACTGGGTTACTAGTATTTCAAATGCCTTTTTTCACACTGGAGTCTGACAGAACTGAAAATAGAGACTGTCAGCCTCCTGATTGTCTGATTATGTAAAACCATCAGCAAACCCAAAACAAAACAGGTATGATGGGATTAGGTATGTGCATATATTTTTTCTTGGAGCTATTTTGGTAAGGTTTATAAAGGAAGGAAATTGACTTTCAGCTTTTAGATCTTAGTTCTTTGGAGACTAAGCAGGAAAAATACCATCAGTCTTCCACATGTAAACTCATATTTTTGATGCTATTACAGGTTACAGTGGTAATCTTCAAGGCTTATCAAAATACTTAATGAATGCTTATTAATTAAAAAAATAGACACCTTTTTCAAAATGATGTGATTTACAAGGCAGGAAGATTTTCAGCCTGTTGCCAAATAAAAACTAAAAGGAATGTCTTGGGATATCCCCTACTAAGAGAATTTTGATGGTGTATTAGCTCTGGTCTGTCTGTACAAAGGATGTATTAGAAACAGTTCATCCAGTTAGAAATAGGCAGGTACAAATCTGTGGCACTGTTGTAACCCTGGAGGATTGTGGACTCCTGATTCTGGTCTAACGAAATGAAGAAGTAATTATGAAGCCTACAGGTCATTGCTCAATGCAGTATGTACAGCTAGACAACAGCTAACTTCTTTTATAATTCTGAGCTATCAGTCAGGACTACTTTTGTACTTAATGTGTAAAATTGCAACTTTGCTTTTGCTCTTGGGTGCTCCGTTTAGAGTGACTGATTTCTCTAGGGTATGAACCTGGTATTTCTAATTTTTTAAATTTTTCCATTTCTATGTGAAACAAAGTTTTTTTGAGAAAAAAGATACAGTGTTACTTCTCATTGGTTTATGTGCTGTTGTGAAATGTACCTTCATGTTAAAAACAGAAGTGAACTAGAGTAAATAAAGTGTGTTTAAATACCACTTGTGAAAGTTCTCCAACAGTCAAAATGAGAGATAAAAACAGTCTGCAGTGTCCATTTCAAATGGTAAAGTTCCACTTTGCTTACTTATAAATACAGATGGCTGGTTTTTATTTTCATACATCAATAAAATTTAAACCTGGGCAACCTTGTAATAAAAATACATATTAACAACACCACATTACTATTTAGCACACAGGGTTTTGTTGCTGCTGAATGACTGAAAGATTTATCTAAATCAGGTCTATTTTTTCATTGACTCTGGTTCAGTGAATTTTATGGAAAAGAAAAAACTTTACATTTTTGAGACAAAATAGTTTTCACCAATACTAAGCAGATTTTCCTGGGAATAGGTACTGAGAGTGAATTTTATTCCCTCTTAATGAAAGTTTAAGGGAATGAGTTTTATGTGAAGACCTTACAGGTGGCCTGTAGTTCAGTCCCACACACCTGCCAGGCCCTGAGGCTGCATTGCAGTTGTGCTTTGCAGGTTATTATCCTGCCTCCGAGGGTGGCTGGGCAGCCTTGGTCCCCAGGGATGCCTGCAGCACAGACATACAGCACCAGCGTCTTGAGGGTTTGTTTCTGAAGGCTAAGCCTGAAAGGCAGTGACTGTCAAATTCGTGCCATCTGTGTTTCCTTGTGCTGCTCTGAAAAGTGACTGTTGCTATAATTAATTGCATTCTGTAAATGTGATTGAAAAATTCCCCCAAAGTTCATACTGTTTATGACCTTAAAAAAGAGGAATTGTCCAATCAGCTGAAATTCAAGTACATTGGTAAAAGAATAAAATCAGCTTGATGGACTGAAATTATTCGGGGATTGGAACAATTTTCTCTTTAAAAAAAAAACCCTCTGACAAAAACCACAACAAAACCCCCCCGAACCAAATGAGAAATGCCAAACTCAAAACCAACCAAACCTCTGTTTGATTTGATTTCCCTGTGTTTGGTCATGGGAATTTGTCCTTTTGTTTATTTTTCCCTAGCAGTCCTCTTTCAAGCTAACAGATTTCAGCAAATAATATTGTGTACAGTGAAGAATCATAAATCTTCCACTTTTGAGCATTGTTAAACATTCTTAAGCATGAGGTTTTTAAGATTAGAGAATCAAAGGAACATCTTGGCTATAACTGAGACAGTTTCACTGAATGTGCTGTGTATTTTTTTCTTCTAAATTTTCCAGATTTTTTTTCTGCACAATACAGACACTGATTTTTGGATTTTGTTTAACATGTATTTCCTGCTGCAGTTGCTAATGATCTGAAGAGAATTAGATGACTCCATTGTGCTGACTCCCGTAATTTCAGTAGGAAGAAACAGATCATATGGGTAATAAGGGGAAAAATTCAAACTATAAAATAAAAAGCTGATCGTGTGAATATCCTTTTTTATTTTGCCCCAAAAGGATCAATGAAGCTTTACATGAGAACCTCAAAAAAAATCATAGATCAGCTGCTGGTATGTTGTGAAAGCTGAAGAGCTTTAGTGGGCGTTCTGCAGTCATGCCTGAGCGGAAACAGTTGTCACGTAAGGTACCATCTGAAACTTCTTCAGAGTTTTGTATTTATTATTAGTCTGATCACTGTATGAGTTATGGAGATGTAGGATTAACTGTGCAAAGGATCTGAGAAATTAACTTCCTTAATAGGCTGCCAACAGCATTCATCAGCAGATTGCTCTATTGCTTGAATTCAAGAAGTAACATCATTTGTGGACAGTAATGGTTAATTATTATGTACAAGCCATGAATTCAGATTGCTGAAGGAGTGTGTTACTTTGAGGTGAATCTGCTTTACAGGTTTTGCAACTGCCATGCTATTTAATTTTCACAGGTTTAGGGTAGAGAGATTTTGACATGTCAAGTTATAGATTGAAATAAACTGCTTTTTTCAAGAGCTTGGGAGTTAGGATGACTTGCTTGTGCTCAAGCCCTACTAGTGTTCAAATAGTCTTGCAAGTCCAACTATGCTTTGTTCTGTTTTCCTGCAAAAATGAGTGGGAACACAGAGGAGTTAATAGAGAGCATACATATATTAAAGAATTAGTATTTATTATCTTTGGAACTCTTAGAAGCTGACTTTGGCTGAAATCAGGGGTAGCTAGAGCTGAGCAAAGTGTTGTGTACAGCATTTGGGGTGATCTGTGTCTCATGCTCACAGGCTCTGCTGTAGCCAGTGCCTTTGGAGAAAGGTAGGGGGAAATCAGAGCCTGGAGAGTCACCTGTGAGTTATATATCTGTAGCTGTATCACACAACTAAGAATAATAGAAACAGGACATCATGATTATTATTATTATTTTAATTAGAGCAGAGCTTTAATTAACAGAAGCTTTGTATTCTGGATGAAAACAACAATACTTTATCAACAGATTACTTGAAAAGTTGTCTTCTCAAATGGACATACTGATTTATAAATTTATTTTACAAAAATCAGTTTAATTTTCAGTTTATGCTTCTGAGGCCCAAAGGAGATATCAGAGCACAGCTTTGTAAGAGTATCTTTACTGTTTATATCTTTCATTTACATTTTTTGGGGGTGTTTTTTGTTGTTTTTTTTTTTTTTTTTTTTTGAGCAAAAGACGTATACTGTATTCTCTGGAGTGTCAGTCATTTCTGGCTGTCTTTAAAACTAGGGTTTAGTTTCCTGTTGTGGTTGGCATTTGTCTGTGTAAATTTTATGGATGCTGGCTGGAAAGAAGCATGGAACCTTTGGGTTTTTTTAAGGCAATGTATATCAAGACTTAACTGATGTTTTTTCATCAGAATAACTTAGGTTTATCCATTTTCCTTGTTTAACTTGCAAATTAGCTATTCAGAATGTTTTGCTGTTCTAAAATTCTCTCAGTGCATAGCATTAATTTGCAGGCAGCATCAGTAATTTAGCAGCATACATTTCACGGTTGGCAGGGCTGGTGTGACTCCAGAGAAATATTTGTACCCTTCTATAGTTAGTTCTCTGCATGTTCATTTTGTAATTGATGAAATATCGTAGTGGGTAAATCGGATACATTTAACATGTCAGCAGCATCTTTCATCACCTCGAAATCTGTTTCTTTTTCTCATGCCTGCTGCTGTTGCTGTAGAGCCTGGAGAACTCCAACTTCCTCCTCCTTCCAAAACGGAGACTAGATGTACTTACTGTTATTGAGGTAGTCAAGAGAGTTCAGCTGCAGTGTTTTCAAATGTAAGCATTTGAAAAATCACAGTGTAAAATTTCTTTGCTATTTGAAAGTTTCCCTTCCCATTTCTTAGCACAATGTTCTCCAGCATTTTTGTGAGTGTGAAAATGAAAACTTGATGGTCACCTGATATGATAAGAAGTTTGCTCATGATGAAATTAATAATATTCAAGACACATCCTCCTGAGATAACCTCCATGAAGTGTCCATATCTGCAGCACGTTTCAGTTCATGTAATAAGGAAGCTGAAAATGCGTAATGCAGTAGATTGAATTCTTTATTGGAAGATGTAATGTTTGTGGGAATCAATTTTCAGGAGAACTGATGCTCCTGAGAATGGGCTCATATGTCCAATTTAAAATACAACCCAACGTTGAACACTGTTGAAGTACTAAGTTGCGTGAATAAGAACACGTTGGAGGAAGAGATGTACGGACCAATGTTTCCAAAAAAAGTCTCAGTGGTGTAGCAGCGCAGCAGTAGTGTTTCCTGCCTGGAGGCTGCCATGTGCCTCCTGCTGCCTGTTGGTGCTGGGGATTCATCCCTCCCCGTGACTGCGGGGAGCTCCCTGGGGCTGTGATGAGGCACTGCCTTTCTTTCACAGTAGTAAGTCATGGGGAGAAAGGTTTGAAGTACCCTGAGGCCTCGGATGTTGTCAGTGTGCACTTGTGTGACTAAGTGCTACGTACAGCGTGGTGTGGGGATTTTCCTGTGTTTGCCGCTCGCTCGTGCCAGCCATTTAGTGACAAAGGCAGAATGACTACATCTGTTCTCTAGGCCACAGTAAACTTTTCAGCCACTTGAAAGGCAGGTCTGTTTAGGGTCTCCAAGGAAAGAAAATTCTCATTGGAAAAGGAAGGGAAACCTTGAGAGTGATTCAGTTGGTAAGAGAAGGATGGAATAAGCATACCTAAAGATAAGGCAAGTGCATCTCACTATATTCATTTCAGTGCAGACTCTGATGAAGTAATTATGCTGATACAGTATCCCAGACATTTGCTGTGATCATTTCCTTGGCTGTCTCCAGGGACATGCTTTTTTTCTTTCCTATTTTACCCTGAAATATTTTAAAAAAATAAATTGGGTGTTTATGACAGACATTGTAAGCTGGAGCAAAGTGAACTCTCAAAATTGGTATCTTTCTTTACAGTCTGTGGCATCATTTGTTGTTAATGAAGGAATGCAGTTAAAAATGCATATTAGTATTTAATTGAAGAAGATTCATGTAAAGCCCAGCTGTGACCATAAAAATTGGCTTTTTTTTTTCTGAGAGAAATAAAAGCAGTGGTTCCCTATGGTCTCATTTGATTTCTTTATTCAGCAGCCACCCCTTATGTTAGCATACATCTGCGTAGCCTTTTGTATACTTGCAGAATGAAATATGCAGTGCTCAGTCTTACTTTGGTTTAAAATGCTAGTGACAAAATTGCATATTATAGGACTGCTGATGCTCAAAGGTTTAAATAACCATCATGAGGTTTTCTTAGTCATTTTGTGGTTGAAAGAATTGCATGTAAACAAATGTACAGCAGATGGCACTATGCTGTAACCGTAGAATGAGAGGTGTGGGTAGAATAAATTTGTTCATTCAGAGTTTGTACCTATGTATGCAATTCATATTTTCTTGTAAACAGTGATAGAAAATTAAAAGGCCCAAGTGTTTTAAAGCAGAATTATGTGAACTCTCTTAGCATACATGTCAAGTAAAGCTTTCACAGTTCTTTAGTAAAGATGTTCAGTGCTGTTTCCAATGATGTTTTGGCACTTTCAATGAGGCTCTGCTGCTAATTACCCAAGAGTTGAGGTTGCTGAGAAATACTGAAGCAAAAGTCAAGCAGCACAGCTTTTTTCCAGTGCACCACAGCAGATCAAGAAGTTGAGAAGTTTTTTAGAAGAGAATTTCCCCAGGCTTCTTCAACTGGGTAGGAATTGCCAGGACAAAATGTGGAGAACTTACTCTAAATGGTTAAAAATTGTGCTAGAACTACCTTTACTGTATAGTTCTAAACTTTATTTTTCTTTCACTTTAACTGGTAAAAACAACCACAAAGATTACTGCGTAACATCCCCAGGAAACCTGATGGTATGCTGATCTGCGTATTACTATTACTTGTCAAAATACCCAACAATAATTTGTCAAACTTCAAGTAACCAGGATGTAAACTATTTCCTCTCCTTGGGGTGAGAGACCTGATAGTGCTATAAGTGGTATAATTTTCACAGTATTTGGGACTTAAAAATGACAAATGTTTTTCTAAGAAAAAAAAAAAGTATTTGGTGAATGAATTTCATGCAGAGAAAGGAATAAGCTGAGGTGTGACAAATTTTCAGATAATGGAATGGGCTGTGCCAGGCCAGTAATGGGAAAATAATAATACCATTATCTGCTGAGAATTCCACCCCCAGTTTAATTCCTTTGGGTCTAAGAACTGTCATAACAGCGTGTGAAAGATAAATGTCTTCGTATTCTGTATATTTCAAATAATATGAAAACTTCAATGTCTTGAGTCTCATTCAGAAAGGCTTTGTGGATGCAAATTTTCTTCGTCATTCATGCCTCAAAATTTGGAAAGTTGGGTCACTATTATGTGTGTCCCATAGAAAAAAATGGAAATCAAAAGGTATTGAAGCCTTAGGATGATTTCAATTTTGGTGCCTTCTTGGTTTCTTCAGAAAGTAGACACCATCTCTCCAAGGCTCCCTTCTTGTGACACTTACTGGTGGTGTGGTTCAGCTGCAGCCTGGTTCTTCTGCTTCCTTGGTCTTGAGGTCAAGTCATGAACAGATCTGAGTCTTAGAGAGTAAAACTGAAATGACAGAAGGAGCCATTGGCCTTTTCAGAACTGACAGACCCCAAGCAGAAATAGTCAACCAGTCTTCACGCTGGTAAATTTACCAGTTCACATCCTTTTGGTTGGTTAGGAACATGCCTCATGGTTATATCTCTAATTAGGAATAATATGCTGTGGAGGACTATAATCCTTAGAGTATTCCATAAGGTCATAGGTGGCTGTAGTTCTTAAATTCTCTTTAAAGTAACAATTCTTAGATATTTGTGTTTCTTTGCATCCTTACTTAGCATTATAAGGAGAACTTTTAAGTCAGTGGAAGGTGTTTGATTCTCATGTATTTAACTATATAGGAGTTAAAAAAGGTACTTAAACATCAATTTGCTTTGCTGCCTTGCTGTTATCAGAAGGAGAAATTTGGAGTGGGAATATAACCAAGAATGCGGTGAATGCAAAGAATGAATTTCTGTTGTCAGTAATCATGGTGTGGTACACATAAAGTCCTCTAAGCATGAGCAAGTACTGCTTAAGAAGGTTTTCTTTTGTGCGTGTTAGAGATTAAATCGGGCTGTATTTACAGTGGGTTTAATGGCCTTTCTTGTTTAACTAAAGTGGAGTGTGATGTTAATCATGAAGCACTTCTGAGAACCCTCCATTAAAAATTGACAGAGATATACATGGGTAACTTCTTATGTGAAATCTATTAGTAAACTAATCAACTGCATGATCCTGAGAAAGGACACTAAAGTGCTTTATTGGTTTGCTGTTCATTGCATTGATTACTGGGGGCTCTTCTGAATTTGTCCCTCTGATTTTTGCTGCTTGCCAATTAATCATGACAGTAGTTAAATGACATTTTGCTAGCTCAGTGTTCTTGTCCACACTGGGTTTGTTGAAACAATTGAAGGTGATTCCCTTTTGCAAAGGGGACATAATTCTCTACGGAAGGGAATGTACTGCTAGCACTGACAGTCTGCAGTATTTTAATAGTGAACTTGTCTTCATTTACCTCAGGTTTAAAATAATGAATGAATGACTTTTTTAAAGTAACAATATATATTCATCTAAATTTCACATTTAATTGATGATTATGCAAACCGTTACGAACGGGTATCAGATGGGTTTTGTACTCGTTGGTGCCTTGTAGGATGTATTTTGATTGTAGCACTAAGAATTTTGCAATAAGTAAATAATTTTGCAGAAATGTTTATTTCAGTTCTTTTTCATGTCTTTAGAAGATGGACAGGGGAGAAAACTTAAGGAAAAACCATTAAATAATCCAGGTATAATGTATTTAATTGACAGTGTTTGTCATTTAAATCCAGGGAAATTCCGATTGAGGAAAATCAAATCTGTGTTCTGTGGTGATTTGCTATTTATTTTGTCTTTATTACTAGTGTCCATACTGTATAGGGTAAACTACAGGATGATGTTTCTGTCCTCTAATAGTATTGAAATTTTTTATTCATGGGATGTAAAATGGTATTGATTTTGTCTTTGAATGTCCTAGATTATTTAAGTAGATGTTCTTTAGTGCACATTTATGTAAATGAATAATAGAGAGGATTTTCCGGCATTTTTTTAAGATGTACATTTCCAGTGATGAATTCGTATCCAGAAATGCTACCCTTAATAAGGTCTGCAGTTCCTGAGGGGGAACCTCCTGGCGTGGAGAATTTACCACTGCATGAGATCTTTTGTCTATGGAAATTACTTGGGGGGTGGGGCGGAATTAAAATGGATGTAAAAATAAGTACCTGTCAACTGTCACTCTTGGGGCTGTTTTCTTCTAAGCCTCCCAACCTGTTCTCCTGAGGAAGTAAATGGTGTGATTTTTGTAATTCCTCATAAGTCTGATGTAACTGTGCTGTCAAAGGGGCCAGACCCAGCTGAGGGGTGTTAGAGTGTTTTGAGCAGCTGGCTGTGACCTCTTATGGCTTCCAAGAGCTCCCTGGGTTTGTGGGAATCTCTCAAAAGCAAAGCTGAGTCTTGCAGAGAAGGCTTTCTTGCAAGCCCTCTGCTATTTTTTGCAATGTGTGAGCAGACAACTGCAGCTGTTATTTTATTAATTACCTGAATTTCATTAAAATTCTTTTTTTCTTCACACAGAGCAGTAAATATTGAATGGCAAGTTAAAAAATAGTAAATGTAATTATTTCTGTTAACCATTTAATAGAAGCAAGTCATTAATACTGATGTATCTTTTGCTTCTTTGTTCAGAGCTGCTCCTCTTTTGAAGTAGCAGTGATACATAATAAATCAGGTCAGTCACATGACTAATCGACTGTGAACCAAGGCATAATTTTCTCAAGCAGGAAATCCTCATGGAAGGACTGACATCTTCTGCTTGGTTTGAGTAAAAAAAAATAAATGTTTTAGTGACGTTTGATTTAAAAACTCCATAACCTTTTTGCTTCCCCAGTACTGTTCTTCCCCCCCCCAAGATTTTAATAAAATTTTAGTAGACACTTCAAAATAAAATGACTGCTCAGATGGAAGCCTTAGAGATGTACTGTGTATTCTAGCACACAGTATGTAATGTATTATTTAAAATTATGGAGTGATTCAAGCAAGTCTGGCTTATATCATCAGAACAGTTATCTCTTCCACCTTCATTTCTTTGTGACTTGAATTCAGGTTTGTGAGATTTCCATGACATTGATCCTTTCCTTGGGCAATGCAATTTCATAATTCAAGTGTGACAGCTGCTGTAACCATCGTGCCAGCTGTCCCAGCAGATGCTCAAAAATCTACAGTTTCTCAAAGATGTGTATATGTCCCTGGGGTAAAATATTTTTGTGAGAGGTAATGTATGAAGTATCTTAAAAGGGTCACTGTGTTGGCAGATTTGAGTGTATGCAGTGCTGCTTTTCTTGACTAAAAGCTCTTTGGTGTTTTACCCTACATGGCCCATAGCAAAAAAAAAAAAAAA
>VXAY01006698.1:1716631-1762022 GCA_013399855.1 Oxyruncus cristatus
AAAATTAGCTCCCACCCACCCAACAAAACAAAAAACTCCTCATGTCCATCTGTTATTAACTAAAGGAATGGAGCTCTTAAATAAATAAATAAATAAATTAGATTGTAAAATTTGCCAACCAGGGTCCAAACTTCTGTCCATAATGGATGCTTAAAGATTTGGTTTTTCTGGTCACCAGCCTGCTTCAGTATTTACTTCATGTAGAAGAGATCCTGGATGAACTCTTGTGTCTGCCTGGCAAAGGATCATCGCTGCCTGGATGTTTAATGGGGTAACTGCTAAGCTCCACTGCAATTCAGTTGGTTAAATTTCCAGTTAAGCGTTGTGAATTTAGATCATCCCTTTGGGCTGGTGTGGTGCTGATCTGTGATCCCAGTGAAGATGTGGGCACTCTGAGTGGAATGTGAGCAGGTGCTGCTGTCTGACTGTGTCCCCAGCACTGAGTGAGTAAGATGGGATCTTGCCAATCTGGGGGTCTCTGTTTCCATCTTGCATCGAGGGCTTTGCGCAGTGGCTGGGCTGCAGTGCTTGGGTCCTCTGAGGCAGAGCCATCACATCATTGAAGCTGCTTGAATGATTCACGGTTTATTAAAGAACTTTTCCATACATGGAAGAGTACCTTGTATTCAGACTAGATTGAAGGACCTAATGAACCGATTTTTTAGTATGTGTTCCGCAAACATCTCCTTACCTCAAATCAACAATATCCACAAAATGAGGAGGACTTAGAAACATTTGTTTTGTGATGAAATAATTCGATAAGTAATAGGCACCTTAAACTAGGAAAGCAGGAATGTTCTACATCTGAATCCATAACCCACTCATTTTACTGCTTTCATGACAAAAAAAGTGTCAGTCATAGGAGTCCATTCATAAGGAATGCCTCTGGAGACTGACATTTCTCAGAACAAAGGCTTGGAACAATTCATAGCTAGAATTATCCTTTTTATTCTCCCCAGCCGCTGCTTATTATGAGGTTGAAAGGAAGTAAATACAGATTGTATCTAAATTGGCCCTATCTGAAGTGAATGTAATCGCTGTGGTTGTGAGGCTAAGCCTAAGTTGGAATGCCATCCCTTTCTGTGACTTAAGTTTCTTTAATCCTACTGCTTCACTTAGTAATTTGTTCTTGCTTCTGCCTCTTCTTGGTATATTCACTTACCTTCTGAGATCCCAGGAACAGCCAGAACTCCTTTTGCTCTCCTGTCTACCATCCTTGTGGGAAGTGGGGATTTCATAGTCTGGATGACATTCTACCTGGAAAACGCAACTGGACAGAAAAGAGTTTATTTCTAATCAGCCCCAAAATTATAAAAAGGACTATTTTAAAAATATGATTAGAAAATTAATTGCTTTTATGTCTTCAAAATTGCCATGCCTAGTCCCAGCCATCTGTGCTTCACAAATGTAGAATTTTCATTTGACCGTTCTTGTAGTTGAAGAAACTGTTGAAGAGGACCATTAAAGACAGCAGTTATCAAAATCTAGCTCTCTTTCAAAAAGGTTTCTGTGAGATTAGTTTATTTAGGAAAACATGTTTTCATTTATTTTTTCTTCTTGAGTGAAATCTTCCAGAATTCCAAAAAGTAGTAGATTTGCGGGACAGAGAAAACAACAAATGACAAAACTCAGGGTTTAATAAGACTTAAAAATACATATTTTATAGTATGCTCATTGTTTAGAACGGGGGCAAAACTTGGTAGGCCCAGAGCATGGTCTTAAATAAGTAAGCCTTTGATTTTCTTTTATGCTTTATTAGCAGTTGTAGCTGTCATGTGAATTTTTGCTCATCATTTCAGGAGTAGACATTGATTCTAAGCTTAGAAACAACTTCTTAAGATTAGAGGAAAAAAGAATTTAGCTGATGAACAAAGGTTAAATTAAGAACAATAAGTCACATCCTTTGAATGCTTTTCATCTCAAGACCAAGACAGATTAAAGTACTATTTTGAAAGACCATTGTACCATAAGATAATGATTTTATTATCCTTATAATTGTGTCAGTTCTGCAGTTGGTCGTGAAAGCAAAGTAAAATGAGGGTATGAAAAGTATTTGCAAAAGGGAATACAGTATAAAGAAAATGTGTCCTGAAGCTATAAATAGCTTGGGGCAAGAATGTGAAGATCCCAGACTGAGTCCCTGAAAGCTGTGCTGTTTAACATTTCATTTTGATGCATTGTAGGCCTAAAGATCCGGACCATAAAGTTTGCTTAGCCTAGTGGACCCACGTTTTCCTTAAAGGTTTGTGGGTGTTCTTATCAAAGGGGTACTTTAAAAATATATTTTAAATTATCTAGTTTTTCCTGGAATGGAAATAATCAGTCTTTCATTGTGAATGGATGTGAAATAAGCAGCTTTTGAGAATAAACGCCTCAATTTTGCTTCAGCTGATGCTAGTTTGCAGCAGCTGTTTATGTCTCTAGGCAAAATCATTAGGATAATTCACTTTGATTTCCTGTGTAACATGTGTTTTTGGAGTTACACCATTTGATTCCCTCACTACCATAGGACTC
The DNA here is from genome assembly GCA_013399855.1 of Oxyruncus cristatus. Taxonomy (NCBI): domain Eukaryota; kingdom Metazoa; phylum Chordata; class Aves; order Passeriformes; family Cotingidae; genus Oxyruncus; species Oxyruncus cristatus. The sequence goes on from VXAY01006698.1 coordinate 1,719,146, forward strand.
GGTATGTCTGCAGTGATACATATCCACCGTACGCCCTCAGCTGTGGTCAGCCTTTGACCTTCTTTGCTCCTTGTGCTCATGGCTTTATAGCACAGGGATGCGTGCTGCAGGGTTCCCGTGCAGGATCGTTGTCTGTCCCAGGTGCTGCTCTGGGGGAAAAGAGGATTTGGAGTCAGAGTAGAGCAGATGCTTGATGGACTGTGAGCTGGGATCCTGGCACGTCTGTCACCGTAGCTGTGCTTTTACAAACGCATATCTGCAAGCAGAGTCTTTTGTCGCTACCTGCACCCATTAGACTCAGGAGACAGACTAAAGGCATTGAGCACCTTTGTAGGCACCCTAAGGACTTTGAGTTCCTGCCTATTACTGGAGATCAGGCTATTCAGAAATAAGTTAGATTCATAAGCCTTTATGTGACTATTGCATTTTCTTCTGTTGACAGAATTCAGTGGTGTTCAAATAAAACATCTTTTTTTTGAGGTGCCTCCAAAAGCCACTGAACTAGCATATCAGGTGCAGATGCCAGCACCACTGGCATGGGTCAACCACAGGAGAAGTGCATTGAATTTATTTTTGTTGTATGAGGCAAAGTTTGTTCTCTCAAAGGCTGGCTTGAGCACCACTTCAGAGGCCCCATATACACAGTATATACACAGAAAACTGCCTGTTTTCCAGGCTCTTGTAAGTAGGTTATCACCTATCTCCTTGACAAAACCAAATCTTCTTTCTCTTCATTGTTAAAGCAGATCTTAATCACTTATTACTGGTGTTTATCAATTCCTGCTTGCTGAAAGAACAAACTGACTACAGATGTTGCCATTGAGAGTGAGATTTATAGAGGGAGACTTTATTACTCATTAATATGATACCTAGCTCATGGAGGAACATCTTGGTTGGAGCCTGTTTTTATGACTTGCTCTTATTTCTGCGCTAATCTTATTTGAGCTGTTTTCTCAAATAATGGCTCATAATGTGTAAAAAACTGGTTTTAAATCGTCTTGTTTGCTTTGCTCTGGGTACTTGTTTTATGGCTGTAGCTAACCTTTAAATAGATATTTAAGGTGGTGGGCAAGACATCAGCCATGGTATTATTCCCACAGGGATAGAGAAAAAGCCCTTTGATTCCTGACTTGAATTCTATATGAGGGAAGAGAAGTGAAAGAACAACAGGGTTGAGCCTGTAAAGAGAAATGTATGTATGTGTGTGTTTGACCTTTATGCCATGCAGTGAGCAATTAAAGTGAGGTAATTGGATTCCTTTAAAAATTCATAACATCACCACCTGCAGCAATACTGTATCAACTTCCAATACCAATATGTAGTAGTCTTTTAAGTAGTCTTGGTGTCCCCTCATGAAATAAAGAAAAGAGATGCTTCAGGGAGCCAGGGTCACACAGTCCATTTCAGAGGGGTGCCTTGTGTGAGGAGTTCTGCAGAGACTGAACATAGACCTTAAAATCAGGTTTTTGACCAACTGGTAACCTAATGTTGTGCTACCTCTGTGCCATGTCCTTCACCTTGGATCTCCAAGGTTTTAGACTTGGGCTTTAGATTTGTGAGTTGTGATGAAACTCACTTTAGAAAACAATTGGGGTGATAGTTTGAGATGAGCAAAAGAAAGTTGAGTTGCTAATTTGAAGGCATGAAGTCCTTTCACGCAGACTTTCAGCCCATCTTTCCCAGCATTTGATTTCTTTCTGCAGCTTTTATTTGGAAGGAGTTTCTGTTGCTATGCACAAGGCTTTCCCCTTCCCTGCAGTTGTTTTGAAGGGCCTGTTTTACAGTATCCTTTATCTCCACACAGATGGTATCCACTGTGCACATGGTCTAGCAAAGCCTTTTTGAGAAACCAAAGTGCTGCATGGCATACCTTTCTAGGGGAAATGTTAGTGTCAGAGCATCTCTTCTTCTTCATTCTCCTCTATGTATTCTGCCTCTATATTGGTTGCATCCTTTAAGATATTTTGGCCAGTTTTTATGGTCTCCCAAATGCACCTTCTTTCCTCACCACATGGGTAGCTCCCCCCAGACTCTGAGCAGATGTGCATTCTTATTCTGGGTAGTAGCTGGCCTCTGGATGTGAACAGAATTCTTCCCCTTCCCGCTTTACTTTCCCTGTTGTGTTTTTTTCCCCGGCTCTGCTGCTAAGTGAAGAAAGTGCCCAAGTCCACTGGGGACCAGCCAGACACAGTCTCCTGTCTGCTTGCAAAGGCCTTTTGCAGTGACATTTTAGCCAGATGCAGTGACTTTCCTTGATGTTGCACTTAAAGTCCTTTGTGCGATCCTGGCCAAGGGCTTTTGGCAAGTGCAAACCAGAGGCAAAGGGAGTATGAACTACTGAGTGCTATTATGCAAGGCAGTGCCAGCCCACCAGAAGTGCTCCTGTCACAGAGAAGCTAATAAAAAAAATAACTTGCACAACCGCCTACCTCATCGACCTGCTGCCTGCCCTGGTGGGGGCATGGTGGCACTGCATGGCTCCTAGGCTTCTGGACAAGGGATTTCTCAGTGCTGACAAATCACAAAATGTCAAAATGGGGCTTAGCAATCAGCTACTGGTATTTGTGTCAGGTTTGTTGCAAGCAGTATGTTTAACCATTCAGGAGACACACCAGACTGCACAGCTGGAACTCAGGGGGTGAATGGAGTGAAAGGAATAGAGAGAAAATATTTGTCATATGATGGTTTTGCACAGAACGCAATTAAGGTGAAGCAGGCGAGGCTGTAACTTTAGTCATAGTCCATGCTGTTTATAGATCTATGTACCATCTCCGCCTCCTTTTGCCACCTTTTTGCATTCCTGAAGATCTCTGCTGGACTCTGACCCTGGCTTTGACTTCATCTCTGACTCGTTCCTTACATTTCTGTTGGCATCTTGCTGCCTTGAAAATTCATGTGATCCACAGTAGTGCCTCCCAGTCAAACTGGCAAACAAAACACGTGAGGCATACCTAGTAAGAACACCACCGAAACCAAGTGAACTAGGAGACCACCTTTGTCAAACAAGGGAAGGCTCAGGGAGCAAGTGGCATAAAGAACTAAGATGTTAACGCAGCAATAGAGAAGCCTTTTCTTCAACTGTGTTGGTGCTATTTTGTGGCATCACTGGAATTTTTCTGCACATTTACAGGAAAACATGTGTTTATATGTGTACAATTGGACTTCAAAGCGGCTGTGTTTATACCAAAAAGGATATCCTCAGATTTTCCCATTCATTTATGTTTAATGAATTATAATTGAACACTTGGGAGTTAGGTGCAACCAGTAATGCTGTTATTTCCCATTTTAGTAAATCTGTAGCATATTCCTACTTAGCCTTTTAAATCTTAGAGTTCTATCTGTAAGTCACCTCTTTTGGTTTAAGCCACAAGTTTCTTGGATCAGTTTCAGCTGCATGTTTTTTTTCATTTGTTTTTGGAGGTCACCACTACCACTTACATCCTTGATGTCTATGAAAGAATGAGGGTGACATTATTAAAAACGTGTTACAGACCAATGTGGTCATTAACTGGGTTAGGTATCATCTTTGAGGACAATCATATTAAGTGACAGAGCTCCTGTTATCTTGCTAGAGCAGATTATTTCATGCTGTTAGGTGTATCTTTTACCTTTTGCCCTGTTTCTTGAACTGTTCTAGTTTTTCTTTGTATTATGTCTAAACTCAAAGGATTTACCAGAACTTTGTCATTTTGTGTTTTCAAATCAGAAACATTAGTGTTTCTACAAAACTTGAAAGTGTCTCCTAGTATATGTATTTTTAATAGGTTTGTCATTCTTTTTGCATGAGGTTTGTTTGTTTGCACAAGTTTTACAGGGAGGGCCTTACATTGAGGGAATGAGTACTGGAAAATCTGTTATTGTTATAGAAATGTTTATTTTGGGGCCTGGTGAATTTGAACAGAATCTGCCTGTACTAATACAATGTCAGGTGCGACTTCTCATTCAGAAACCTGATTCTTTGTGGCTGGAGTTATCTCTTGGCTTGAATAAACCTCCCTTGCACTGTGCAGTCTTGTGTTTAGTGTAGTATCAAGCCAGTTGCATGATCCTGCTGTTATCATGTGAAATACTGTCAAAGGAATGATGGGATGTGAAGCATCCAAACTGCAACTCCTGATCTGTCTGTGGCTGTTCTGTGTGGGTGCACTTCAGTATTCAGTCACACTGAAGGAAAAGCCATTGTTTGGAGAATGAGATAAAGACTGATGAACCTAAGGCAACCAGTTTTTCCATGTGGTCAGTGGAGGGAGGAAGAGCGGTCTCAGTTCAGAGCAGACAAGTTTAAGCCCAGTGGTGGAGTTGTTCTCTTTTATGAGTCTACATAGAAGACATTAAATAACTGAAGTTACTCCTGCTAAATACAGTTATTATTTGTAAAAACCACCTGAATCTTACAGATTGGGAAAAATATTGATGTGCAGTCTTGATTTGAAGTGTAACATGAAATTTTTGTTAGATACCCTTTCTGGGTTTTTTTTTGGTCAGCTCTGATTTTTCTCTTTTTATATTCTTTCCCAAAAAGAGCATTATCTAAGGTCTAATATTCTAAATTTAATGTTGAACATTATATCTCAAAATCACTCAAACCTTGAAGAAGGGGGACCTGAGACTGCTACGAAGCTGACTGCCTGTGGGACACATCTCAGAAAGCAACAAAGATGTGGCTACCTTCTGGCTGATAGGTGGTGTCCTTGGAGCAGGATTGTGCTGGCTTCTTCACTGCCTCAGGTGGGCTTGGTGGTTGTGAGACCTTTGTGTGAGATCTATCCCCTGGGAGCAGGAGTTCTGCAGGAATACGAGTAAATGTTCTTATGTTGCTCTGACTTTATTCCCATGGTAGTTCTGATGAGATTCACAAAGCTACTTTCTTTCAGTTTCATAATTAATACTCTGAGAAGAAGAAATTAAAAAGCAGTAAAATTTTCACTGTCTGATGTTTTCTGCTTGATCCATTATACTGATGTCTACATGGGTACTGATGTGTAAGTTGACAGGGCCTGTTCATTGTGCTGGGCCAGGAAGAAAATTGGGAGCTGTGTGTTCTTCAGACTTGGTTGCTGCTGCCAGAAGCTATGTTTAATGGAAATTAGTTACTTTTGTATTAGATTGATCAAAGTATTCCTGGACAGGATTGTCAACCAACAAGAGTAAAATTTTATTTTCAGCCTGTTGGTAACTAATGTGGGTTTGCATGTTCCATCTCAGAAGTCTCTTGTTGTTGGTACACATGCTGCACTTCACAGTAGAGGGCTTTGGCCTTTCCCACTGAAAGCTGCATATAAACCTGTATCCTTTAAGTTCTGATGGATTTGCATCTTAATTCTTGGTGAGATGAGTGTTCGACTTTTGAGGATTAACCTTCTGTACCCACTGTATTACAGTATAATATACTTTTGCTAGTTAGTTTAATAGCTGAAGGTGTTTCTGCGGTAAGCCATATGCTCCTGTTTTACTTTCCTTTCTCCGTCAGTGCCTCTGTCCATTTTTGAGGTCAGAAGAGTCAAAATTGGCACACTGTGCAGTTACTTGAATCTGCAAGTGTTTGATGTCATTCTCTTCTTTCTAGTCCTAGTACACAGGACACCACTCACATGATTGAAAAGCTATCTAAAGAATGCCATCAGCCAATTCATTCAGTGCAAACCAACTCTAAACATTTAATTTAGGTGAGCATTTTGCATCTGTTCATTCTTTTTCTTGAATTATTCCTGAACAGCTCATAATCAAATCTTTTGACTTGATGCTTGAGGTTGCATGTGGTCTTGCTGGCTGGAGGGCGATCGTAAAGTTTCAGACCCCAGGCTCTGAAACCTGGACATTAATTCTGTTGTTCGGGTCGTCACATCTTTAGCTTTTGCTTCAGACAGACTTCTTTATTCTTAACAAATCCTTAATCTGAAATCTCTGTCCCAAAATTCAAGATGCTTACAATATAATCCTTTTCCTGTTCTTAGCCATCAAGAAAGTTGCAAAGTATTCCTTTTTTTAATCCCATCTCTTTTGGAGGTGTTGTTACATAAGCATCGAGGTCAGGATGGATGTGTCCAAGTGATAGAATTACAGTTAACAAGATGAAAAATAGAAAATCATGCCTGAAAGCTTGAAATAGTCTGCAGAAAGATGAAAAATTGCAGTATAACTTTCAAAAAAGTATTTTTTCATATACTCTACCCTTTTTTTCGCTGACAAGTTAATTCTTTCTGACAGACTTGGCAAGTGAGCAAGTGTCTTTAAGGCAGACACTGAAGCTGCTTCATGAATTCATGTTAGTTTCTCTGATATTGTTGCTCTGCTCAACTGGTATTTTTAGCTGTATTCACACCTTGCTTTAACGTTTCTGTGACTGAGGATTATTTTTTTATATTTTTCATTATGTTACTGTTTCTCATTGTCATTGTCACTTGAAGAAATGTTTGCAGAACCTAGGCTCCCTGGAAGGGAGCTCTCTGTCTTTGGGAATACTTAGGCAATAACCTTACTCCAAAACTCTGACCTCTCACATTGCAATTTTATGTTTGTTTTTTTTTTTTTTTTTTTTTTTTTTTTTTTTTTTTTTTTTTTTTTTTTTTTTTTTTTTTTTTAAGAAAAGTTGGAATCTGTTCTTTAGAGATGTGTAAAATATTCAAATTCCTAATAGAAAAAAAAGTGATGTATTTAATTATATATTTACTTGGTTGATATTTATTTGGACTCTTTTGTCACAGAGTTTTGTTCGCCAGGATATGTTTTTTGACGGGAAGTTTTAAGTGGAAAGAGGTAAGGTCCTTCACTGACCTCTGCCTGTGCTCACTTCTGCCTTGTGCCTTTTACCATTAGAGAGGTCTGGGAGGGGTGCTCAGCAGAAAGGTAAAAGCACAGCAAAAATCTGTGCAAGATGGAAGTGCAGAAATTTTTTTTCCAGTGCCAGCAGCACAGCACTATGTTTCTGGTAGGCAATGTCATCACAAGCATGCCAGTCCCCAGCTTCCTATGTCTCCATTCTCTGCCATCCTCTGAAAAGTCCTGTAGCTGATTAACAGATGTAGTAACAGCGCAGCAGAGCATCGTTATCCTTTTCCTGAGATAGCAGGGGATAGGAATATTCTCCTGCTGTATATTAGACATAAAACCAGGACAAAAATGTAAGAAAAAAAGGTAAGAAACAGAAAGGCTCATTGATTGAGAACCTGTGTTCAGATTCTTTTTAGGTGTTCATCATTCAGGTCCTTGTCGAAGCCAAATAATTAAAAAACGTTCCAAGTACCTGTCTCAGCAACGCATCGAGCTGGGAAGTTAAGCACTTCTTTATTTCTCTGAGATGTGTCCAAAAATGACAAATGCCTGAAGATGATTATTGAGTAGTTCATCCTCCACTGAGGAAGCTCAGACAGACCTAGTAATGTCTTCTCTGTTCTTGTGATAAGATGCGAGTCCTTTCCTGGGGCTCTGTCTGGCATGGACCAGTGCTGCCCCACCACCCATGGTATAGCCCAGTGCAGGTGATGCAGTCTGCCCTCTTTGCTCATTGCAGTGAGCACCACTCATGATGATGCTGTGAACGCCCTCCTGCTTTTATCCTGAGCTGTTCTTACAGAGCAAGAGCTGGGGAAGAAAAGAAAATAAACCTGCTTCAAAGATGACAGCGAAAACAACTCGAGAAATCTGCATTGGGCAGCCCTGATGGAGCTTTAGGAAGAAAAAAGTCTGCTCGAGGATGTGGAAACAGGCCCTTCTTGCAAAGAGTAGGTTGAATCACTTATGTCAGCTGCAGCAGCAATGGAGAAAAATAAGAGAAAGTTAATTTAATATTGTAGGTTTCAATGTTCCTTCCAAAATAAGTACAGTCTAATGATAGAGAATGTCTTTTCAAGTGGCAGATGGCCACATTAAAGCTACAGCTGTGCCATCATTTTTGAATTTCTATAATGTACACAAGAAGAGGGGACAGCTGCCTGTAGCATGGATGCTACACCCTCCTAGGAAGGCTTATTTTTAACCTGTGTCTGGTCCCTGACTTGGTTCACAGTGCGATGTCCTGGACAACTCTCCCAGCTCGGCAAAGGGAGCAGTGCAGAGGTGGTTGGGACAGGGGCTGTAGAGTGTTTTTGGGGAGACAGAGGGGAGAGCTGGGGCTGCTTTCCCTGACCTTGACGCTCTGGAGTCAGGAGACCTGGTTCAGCAGGAGTCAGGAACGGCTGTCTTGCGCCAAGGCAATTTGGGGTGCTCAGCAGCATCTCCCAGTCCCTGCCGGGTTTTTGTTGGCATGCTGAACCTTTAACTTAAAAAAGCACAGCTTTGAAAGTTGGATAGCCTCGTCACTGAAGGGATCAGAAGACTTTGAGCTGGAGATGCAGTTGTCTTGGGCTCCAAGCAGCCGTAATTACTATTTCAGAAGCAAGGTTCTCTTCTAATGCTTACAGTTGTTGCAGTATTTGGAATATTTACACAGATATTAGAATTGGGCTGTGTAAGTTTAACTAACTCATAAAAAGAATCTTTGCTTGTACTTCTTGTGTGTGTTCTACTTTGAGTGTTCTTTAGGAAAAAAATATATGCAAAAATAAAGTTAAGGTAATAAGGAAAGGCAGAGGCTCTATCTTTTTAGTGAGGTGTATGTCAGTACACAGTCATGTGGGGGGGGTGTCTGTATAAAAATCTGAGTATTGGGGTTAGGGGAAAATACATACATGAGGCATGGTAGAAAGCAGAAATCAGAGGTAGTGGAGGGTATAGGGAGCCAGCTACATTATACAGAGAAAAGAGATGGGGGAGCTGGGGGTGAAGTGAGCAGGGAGGAAGGGCAGGTGCTGAAGGAGGTTGCTGAAACACCGTTTGGAACAACCTTCAACTTCTTTCATTTACAGAGGAAAGATAAGATGTTCACCAGCTCTTCTCAGTTCGTGTTGTGTTTCTGCTAGCATGTCTAACTTCTCCGTGGCAAAGAAAAGCAGTTACTGAAAACAGTATGTGCAACTACAGGAGTAAAACTGAGTTTGGAAGGGAAAAAAGATCTTTGGAGGATAAGGAAAAGATAAAGATGGCTGAGAAGGTTTGGAGAGTTGAAAGGGAGAAAGAAAAAAGGCAAGACTGCAAGAGAAGTCCTCTGTAGTCACGCGGAAGTCAATTGGGATGAAGAGCACAAAGCAGTGCAGACAGATTTCATATATAAAAAGTTATACAAAGTTATTGGAATGGTGACTAGAAAGACAACTGGAGACGATGATAATTCAAATAATTGTTTCTAAACATGATAAAAACATATTTTCCAGCACATGCAGTTGCTGTTTTTATTTGAGTGTGTTTGTAACTAGGGTTAGGATAGGGTTACTTTTAATGCTTTATTTTTTATAGCCTCTCTTAAGTTTTTCTTGGCTTTTGAATACACCAAATGGGTAAGCATTTATTTTGGTGTTATTCATAGCCTTTTGTTATTTTCCATGTAAAAGAATTCAGCATGTTCTGGGTTGTTTAAAGATACCTTTCAGTGAGTTTGAACTTGCAAGTGTTTGAAGTCATTAGAATAGCACTGCAGAATATAAAAACTGATAGATCAAGATTCTTATGCCTGAGAAATGAGAACAACAAACTCTCTGATGTATTTCCTACCCCTGCAATGCAGTGCTCGCCAAAAACACTTCTGCCTGATGACACTTCTGGTTTTACCCTTAGAATATCTAGTTAGTAGTCTGTGCAACATCTTGAAATTTTCTAGCTCTAAGTAATCCACCAAAGATTTACAGCTCTTAATGTAATCCCACTACTGTTTCCTTACCTATCCTGGTCTAGTAACAAGTTTAGCCCAGACACGAGAACTCATAAATTAACAAAGATATATAATTGAAGTGTGTTAAAGGCAGTGTTTAGAAGAGAAGTGGTATTAACCTAATCCCTTTCATAAGTCCGTGTATCAGAATCCTCTCTTGCATTTCTCTTAAATACAATATTTCATGGGATACGATTGCAACAATTTTTTCCATCATCAATTATCTTGAGTTTCGTGTTTGCTAAGGAATGGACTTTGAAGATTAAGCAAGTTATTGGTGTTACCCATTTTGAACATGCTTGTAAGGGAGCTGATTTAATTAGAATGAACAGTGTAAAAAAGAAGTTTTTCTTTTTGTCAGATGCATGAGTTTATTAGCGTATAAAATCTCAAAAAACACCACACCCAACCAAACAGCATTTACAAAGACTACTGCCTGACCCTGTGCCTTATCTAAATGTCATGTTCAGATAGCGCACAAAAATGTTGTGACAATTTCTGCTTTTCCCAGGAGATACATGGTAACAAAAAATGCTACCCCTGAAACTTTGCACCTGCAAACAGTAGGTTTCCCCTGTAAGTTTAAACAGAAATTTCTTCTCTGGTAGGTAATCATTCATGCTAGAGAGAGCCTCCGCCAAACAACGTGGCGCTTCTCTAAGAGAGTTGTGTTGTTCTCTTGTACCATTAGTTTAAGTTTTTTCTAACAAGATGCCAGTTGGTTTTGAAGAATAAAGCTTCCAGTAACAATGCCTGAAAAAGGTAAATAAATATAAAATAATTTTTTCCCCCACTGTATAGGATGGTTAACCCTTCTTTTTTTTTAACCATTAAATTATTACTGAAGTCCTGTATATGTTGTTTGTATATCTTTGGCTTGGATATAGGGAATTGAAAGAAAAATTACTCACTTAAGTATATATAGTTTCATCCAAGGTTTTTGAATTTTTGTTTCTATTGCACATGCATTTGTTCTTGTTTCCTAGGTAACAACATGTTTTACAAATTCAAATTTTTAGTGTGGTAGAAGTAAAAAGAATATCTTAGATAAGTATGGAACTACCAAAATCTTACTAAATCTTAAGCTTTTAAAATCTAGATTTCATATTTTGATAAAAGGTCTCTGTGTGCGTGTCTTTACATACATGTATATAGGTTCTGGAGTATATAGGCCTATATACTTGCTCAACTTGAAATTGTAGCAGAATTGTTAATTTATTTCATGTTAAACCTACTAACACTAATTTTAAAGATCTGTCTTTATTCTGTGTGGGTAATATGTATATATGCTTATTTTATATAACTGAATCACCAAAAATATTAAGAGCTACTGTAAAAGGAAACATATATATACATTTATATAAATAGATGTTTATATGCAGGTTGAGAATTCAGGCTTCCCAGCAAGGGCGCATTCTATTGTTTTCTGCATATATGAATATAAGTTTGTTTTTGTTTTTTTTTTGCCTGCCTATGAGATGCATCTAAAGAACTTTCTTCACAGATTTTGGGATGGGCTATTCATTGAACTTGATATTGAAAGACTTACAGGTTTAGTTGGAGGAAGAGCAATCCTGCCTTTTAAAAAAGTTATGAAAAAATAAACTGCTGACCAATACTTCATCAGGTAACCATGATTGTTTCTTACACAAAATGTGTCAAAAATTATAGATCTTCATCATGCAAGCAATATTTATTCTTTTAAACTGGCAAAATCTGTCACATTAAATAATTGCTATTACCACGATGTCTCCTGCCACTAGTGGGTTAATGTAAGCAGTTCCAACCAAGCTCTTTCATTTATCAACAGCTTTTTTATAGTGAGAACAAAGCATTATGTCTGCACCTTAAAGGAAATCTGTGTTGGTCCAAAGTTTAAAAAAGCATTTTTATTTTGCATTTGAACATTCAAGATGATATTCAGGTATGAGAGAGGATGTTACAGAATTTTGACTGTATAATAAATTCAGGTTTTTTATTAGAAGGTATCATCTTAAGGTTTAGTTCTCCTCTGTGGACTGCATACATTACCAGTGGTCACTAAACTGTGAGATACAGAAAATAGGGCTGTAGGATCATACTTCCAGTGTAAAACTAGTTTTAGAAAGTTATAGGTGATCAGCTGAAGGGTCTTTGTTCCTGCCTTGAATATTTTTGGAAGACCCACAGGTAAATTCCCTGTGTGATATAACTGATCTCTCTTTGTCTTTTGTGCTTTGAAGGCCTTGAAAGTTAAAAAGAGATTTTAAGGTGATTGTGCACCATGTATTCCTCTCTTGCTACAGACTGTTAGCCCAGCACTCAGTCGAGGTTCCAGCTTTGGCTGTGAGCGAAGTGCCTGAGAGCATCTCTGGGAATTGCAGAAGGGATAAGGAAGTATTTGAAAATGTCATTTTATAAGCTGACTTGTAACATCCTCCACTGTAATTTTCCCCTCTCATTTTCCAAGTACTCTGGTATGTAAAATTAATTTCTGAGTTTTATTGGTGTGAAATTTCTAAGTATTTAATATTGTATATTTGTTTATATTTATAACCTGTTAGCTAAAATGAATGTGGCACTGTTCAAGCAAAGAGGAGAAAACAGATATTCTGTCTGAATATTTATTAGTGCCTTTCAGTCTTGAGGATTGCAGAAAAAATAGCTGGAATGAACCTCTGGAGACTGTACAGCTGATCTCCTAGCCCAAGGCACTCTCTTTGTTATTCCTCACAGACACTGTAGAAGAATGATAGAATAACTGAGGTAGGAAGGAAGTTCTGGAGGTTGTCTCTTCCAGCCTGCTGTTTAAGGCAGGGCCACCTTTGAAATTGGGTCATGTTGCTCAGGGCCCCTATTGAGCTGAGTTTTGAATAACTCCAAGGATGGTAAGTCTTCTCTGAGAAACATGCTCTGAAGTTCTACTGCTTTTACCATGATTTTTTTCTCCCTTCTATCTAATTGGAATAAATGGAGTTTCGCTTTCTGCAACTCGTGTCTGTTGCCTTTTGTCCTTCCGCAGCGAACCAAGCCTGACTTGCTCTTCTCTGTAATCTTGAAAATAGCACTTAGATTTCCCTTAATATTTTTTCTGAAGATTAGAAACCTAACAGACTTGAGCCCCTCAGCCTCTTTCCATACACTGCCTGCTCCACCCCTTGATCACTGTTGTGGCCCTCCACTGGGCTGGCTCTGTATAGAATGTCTCCCTCCTTTTCTCTACTGGAGTGTTCCACATGGGACTAAATTCTGCAGATGTGGTCTCAGAAGTGCTGAATTGTGGAGAAGGATCACATCACTTTATCTGCTGTTTGTGTTGTTTCTGATTCAGCCCAGTATTAAGTTGGTCTTCATTTCTGCAGGGATGCATTGCAGGCTGATGTACAATGTGTTGTCAGACAGGAGCCCTCAGTCCTTTTCAGTAGAGCTACTTTCCTTTCCAGTTGATGCCTGGGCTGTAGATTTTGGCATTTGTTTTAGTTAAACTGCTTGGAGTTTGTCAGATTATTCCATGCTTCACTGTCCATGTTTGCTTTACGTTTTATGTTTTATGTAATGTTTTATCTTATGTTCCTTCTGAATCTTCCAGACATCTCCATAGAAAATGGAAAATAGATTTCCTTTCTTTTTCAGAGTTTTTGACATTTCTGTACTGTTTATTCTGTTTCCACCTCAGTCTTCTCTTTTGTTTCTTAATCAGATTAAATTTCACAGATCTTTAATCCATGCACACTTTTTTTTGGAACTCTAACATCTTAACTGTGGACAGAAACATCCTGTTGAGACCTTACCAGTGTAGGAGAGAGCAAAGAAATACCTTTGTATCTGCTATAATGCTGTTAGAGGTTTGCGTAGTATATGCATAGTTTACCATAGTAGATGTTATGTAGCTGGGTTCAACTAATGATTGTGGTCACCAGATGCTTTTCAGGGTAATACCTACCTAATCACTTGTTCTTCATCCTCAGTTTATGTAGTTGCGTATTCCTGCTTATTGGAATATCTTGCATTTCTCCCTATTGAAAGTCATCTTGTTTCTTTCAGATGATTACTTCAGTCTGTTTATTTTCTATTCTAATCTGCTCATCCAGAGTGCTTGCAGTCGGTCTAAGATTGGTGATGTCTTGGGATTTATTCATGACCTAGATAGATAAAAACAGAAATTCCACATAAAGGATTGCATGTGCATAATGTATAGAAAGTAAAATATTGAACAGCAGCGGATCCAAAAAGTTCCCAATTATTTGCTTTTCTGTTTGGATTCTGTATAGCTTTTCAGTCAGTTTTGCATTCACCCTGAGATAGGCAAACTTTCTCTAAGAGGGTGACATATGTTACATATGTGTGCGAATAATTAGTTAGTACACATGGTATCTATTGTCTCCATGGTTTGCTGCTAATTGAACATGATTTAATTGTGAGAAATCCAGGTTGGCTGTTTGGGTTTTTTTCCTGGTCTTATTTCTTGGTTTATTGTTTAACTGTTCTGTTTAATTTTTTAATCCAATTATTTCCTTGAGTGAAAGTTTAATACCAACCATGTAAAGATCTTCCTGTCTTTCCGTCCCTCTGCTTTAAGATTGAAGTTGGCTTTTTCTAATCTTGTATCTCCATGAGTTCTCAAAGATGATAACTAGTAGTTTTGAGACTGTAGAATTATCAGAAGCCAAGCCATAGTGTCGCCAGTTGCAATACTGAGGAAAGTCTACTTCATGCATATGTAGTGGAACTGCCAGCAGTTGCTGAGATTTTGTCCAGTAGTCACATGTCTTAGATGAAAATGCCACGGACTTATTAGATAATCACAAGTGACTGGTCCTTAATTTGAGATTCTGTTTGAAACTACTGGAAGATTCTGGCTCATATTAGCGATAATTGTGAAAAGAAAGTAATTCTCTGTGCTTAATATATGTTGATGTGCCCATTAAAAATAAATACATATGAGTTTGGAAGGTCTGCATGTGGCTTGAATATTGCATTTCTTCACTTGTGGTCAGGCCATTAGCATAATTTAAGCATTGTTGTGCATAAATTTTTAAGCAAATGTACACAGGCATTAGCATAGCCACATTTCTATACAACCCCCTGCAACTCTGTGCTGCCAATTTAATATTGTTTGAAGTACTGTGACTTTATCTGCTGGAACATTCACTATCTACTAACTTGCTGAGAGTGTAAAAAAACCCCTTGAAAATGTTTATGTTTGGTGAATAATTAATTGTCAGCCCATATATAACTTGTGGAGTTGGTGGTATTGTGGTATTTGGCCCTTTGAGCTCAGACTGCCCTTTCAGGGTCAAAAGAGTGTGGATGAATGAGAAATGGAAAGAGGCTTGGTAGGATGAGGCAGTGGTGAAGCCATATGCATGATTTCATGGTTTCAAGGTGCTGTTACCCATTGGGACTCTGAATTGCTGTGAGCATAGCATAATTTGGGTTGAAAGGGACCATCTAGTCCACCCCCTGCCCTGGCATGGGCAGGAACAGCTTCAACTAGAACAGGTTGCTCAGGGCCCTGTCCAGCCTGACCTTGAATGTTTCCAGGGATGAAACATCTACTGCCTCTCTGAGCAATCTGTGCCAATGTTTTACCACCTTGTAAAAAACTTCTTCCTTATATCTAATCTAAATCAACCCTCTTTTAATTTAAAACTGTTAACCCCTTGTCCTATTGCTACAGGCTCTGCTGGGGAGTCTATCTGCATCTTTCATGTAGGTTCCCTTTAAATACTGAAAGGCAGCAATTAGGTCTTCCCAGAGATGGTTGGCTCAAAGTCAGCATTGCTCTGCCCACTGTGAAAAGAGATTCCTAGTATCTCAGTCCTGAGATGATTTGTCACTGAAATATGGCATGTTTTCTCGCCTTGTATTTTGTGAATGTGTATTTTGCTTTCCTTGTGTTTTTCTGCTCCCTGTGTTTATAAACAAGGATTATTTGTAATGGTAACCCACTTGATAGGTTAGCTTCTCATTGCAGAAAGATGGAAAGATTCTGAACTTTATAAGCTGAACAATATTGCCAATATAGGACTTCAAAATATTGTAGATACAAGTGGGAAACTAAGGGGGAGGTTAAATGCAAAGAGTTAGTAGGGAGTAGAGAGGGGTTTGACTTGTTTAGCATTTTGTCTTTTGACTTGAAGAATGTCTTTAAATTACATTTTCAAGATTGTCTCTTAAGTTTTGTCTGCTTTAAACTTGTACTTGAACTACAAATTGAAATTCTCATTTACTTTAGTCCAGGAGCTGGTTTTAAAGCAGCTTATGAAATATTAATAGGCACACAATGCCTTCAACAAAGTTTTCAGAAACATTGCTGCCAAGTTAATATTCAGTATCATATTTTTCCTTTCACCTCTTGGAAGTGGCATCAGAAGGGATCCTGGGAAGATAGGCAGATAGGACCCATCTCATTAAATTGAATTTAAATCCTTGCTTGATAAGCTTAAATGTGATTAATAATTTTTTTATCTTTCTCTCAAAAGGTTATTGAACACACTAGGTGAAATAAAAGACATAAATGTTCATAAATCATTAATGTGTCCCCATTAGCATAGTACTTGATTTTAGGCCAACTAGTGTACATATTATTAAGGAGTATAGACTAGTTTTCCTAAACGATACAATTAGAGATTTCCCCAAACTAGCAACAGAAATTCTTCCATTGCTATGTTCTTTTTGCAGTAAAAATGGCGCTGTAACAGTCATCCGTTCTGTAACACAGATACATTGTATTAAAGGACCGGTATATTTTAAAGCCATATGTGCAAGTTGTTTGTTCTCCTCCAGTTCTTGCTTTGGTTTTGCCGTTACCTGCCAGGTCTCAGATTTTGGACTCTTTGCTTATGAGTACCAGCTGATGATACCAAGGATGTAACCTGCAAAAGTAAGGGTCATCCCCCACCTGCCCTTTCATGCCTGCTATTTCCTTTCTGTTGTTGTAAAGTAACCACTAAAGCTTGAAATCAGAATCAACAAAAAAACCTCCTTCTAAGACATAGAATCACTGAATGTTTTGGGTTGAAAGGGATCTTAAAGATCATCTAGATCCAACTGCCCCACCATGGGCAGGGATGTCACCCATTAGATCAGGTTGCTCAGAGGCTCATCCAGCCTGGCCTTGAACATTTCCAGGGATGGGGCATCAACTTAAGGTGATGAAAGTTTTTCCCACTGGCCTCAGTAGGTGCCAGTGTGCAGAGAATTTAGTTTTAAAGTTAACACTAACCAAAATAAAAAAAATAACCATTGTGACCAAGAGAGAGTCTGGTCTAAGTATTTTGCATTTTATATCTGAAATCAAACCATGGTCGACTTAGAAGGAAACCATGACTGTGGGAATATAAGCCAGTAGGGTCAATGTGCTGGGCAGCAGCCTTACTCTTTTTGAATGGGCTTCTCCACATGAGAATAGAAGCTGGAGGGAAAGAACGTGTGAGAGACAGACTGTTTCCAGACATGGGTGGTAAGGAGCTTGATTTTATTATTTGCAGAATCTTTCTGATCTCAGAATAGCTCTATACCCTGTGGGGAATCAGTTACTGGGATATGTGTTGGGGGGGCGAAGATCGTGGATCTTTTACAAGGAAATCATCTGGGACAAAAAACCAGAACATTCTTAGGAGCAACCAAGCAGTATTTTAAATTAACTTTTGTTTGCTTTTTGTTTTCTTTTTTCTTGAAAGATGCAAAATGCTTATTTTTCAACTTCTTTGTTTGAGTACAGTAGTTTAAAACTCTAGAGATCCCAAGTCCTTTTCAGAGTTTTATGATTCTTATTCAGTTAGTCATCTTACGTGGCAGTTAGACTGAAATGAATTTTTATTCTTTGAAAAAAAAGAAATGCTCTGATGTATTCAATAAGTTTTAAAGTGGTAATGCGTTGTTTTGTCTTGTAAATTAACGGGGAGGTTTTTTTAGCTAAATAAATCATTAAAAAGTATACAGTTGTATATATTTGATTGTTTTGTATAGTGATTCTGGTGTATTATCAAACGCAATAGGAGTATCAGAAAACAATAGCTATCCCTTGAGTAAACAGTGCTGGAATTTTTCCTTTAGTTTGGCCTTTAAAATACATATCAGAGTAGACAGCCCACGTGAAAAAATCTGATGAACAGAATTTTACATCTGTGTTCTGTAACAGTTAATCATCCCTTCACACGGGGCCATATATTACTACTGGCTTCATAAACAGAAACAGTCTTGAGGACAATGTATTAGAATCTCGGCAAAAATGGTGTGTGAGATTACTTTTTATGTTTTGGCACTAAAAATAATTCTAGGACTAGTACGTATAAAGAAAATTACCTTTAGCTTCTGTATTATCTCAGCATTTTTAATTTCAAAACTGAATTCTTCATGACAATTCAGACACATGGTTCGTTAATGCAATTCTAGTGACTCTTATTGATGATGCAGTTTGTAAAGTTATTTCAAGGTGAAATTAGAGTAAATGTGAGCTAACTTTGCAGTTCTGCAAAATTTGTAACAGAGTGACTAACAAATTAAGTGACTTCATCCATCTGTGAAATATTTCAAGGTCACATTTTTATTGGCTCCAAGATTTCTAACTAAAAAGACAGAGGGTGACAGTACTTACAGTTTGATAATGTTTGCTTACTGAGCGTGAAATGAAATTTAACAGTGCAACATGTCTACATTTGTAAATTTATTGTGGTTGTTTAGACTTCTTAGAAAATGAAATGCCAAGCTATCACTTTCGGCTTCCAGAATGTGATCTTTAGGTCCAACAAAAAAGTTCACTTTGTAAAATTTTCTTCTTTAAATGAGTGTGACATTAATTTTTTTTAAAAATGTATTTCTTTAGTAAAACAAAACTTGTGGCACAACTGCATCTGAAGTTAGGATATGGCAATACCGCCGCAGCTGGGAGTGTCTTAATGCAGCAACTGCTCCTTATCATAGTGTTTGCTACCACCAGGCATCATATTCAGCTCAGTGGGACAGTGTGTGAGGTTAAACTCTTAAAAGATTTCTAGATTGAGATCCTGTATTATAGCAGTATGAAAACAACGTTATCTCCACCTGAATAGGTAGGGCATGAGTAATTTACAGCCAAGCAACTTCAAAAGTAGAGATTAAGATGGTCATTTTTTTAAAGGGTTAAACTCAGACCTAAGGTGGTGGGGTTTTTTTCCTTTTTTTTTTTTAAGGAGAAAGAAGAATTGCAAATTCCAAAATAGTCTATTAAAGAATTTTAGTTGTCAATCATGTGATACTCTGCACAATATGGTATAAAATCAGGGAGAGTGCAGGAGTGTGTCTACAGAGCTGATTTAGTGCTTCTGAGCAAAATATTAATGGTTGACTAATCAAAATACCAATAATAACAAGTTAGTTTTAAAATACACATCTGTCTGAATTTGCATCTTTTAGAACTAGATGTATTCTGAGCATGTAAAAGACTGAAGAAGTTTCTCACCTGAGGTATTTGCAATAGCCACAAAACCGTTGAGGATGGTGAAGTTAGCTGTGTCGTTTTTGCACACTGACTGATAGTAATTTATCTGGTATGGTGTAAGACTCTCTTAATATTTTCTTTTTTGGTTAGTGTTGATGAAAAATGAGTTCTCTGAGTATCTTGGCCTCTTGAATCTTGAAGTGACTAATCATGAACTCTACCACTTCACATATGCATTAGGGAATAAAGAACTTGCTCTTTGAGCAGTATGTTAGTTTTCTGTGGCTTTTATAATTAGCAAAGAGGAATGCTATGTATTTCTTGATAGTCACATTTTTCCTGAGGTGTCCAAGTTCATCATAGGGTGCAAAAACTCCAAGAGTTGCAGTAGCAGATTCCTGCATCATGACCTATAGACCAAGAAAGCAACAATGCCTGAGGGTACAGATCCGACTGAAGAGAACAGGGCAGAGAGTGTGAGGATGAAGATGTGTGTGAAAAAGTGTGCTAAAGTGGATGCATTGACTTCCAGAGAACAGCTTGACAAACTTTTGTATATTTACCATTGATGAAGAGGACCACAAGAGAGGAATGAAGTAAATTCTGAAGTACAAAGCATTGTCAAAGAGAAGTTTGAAAAATAAGGCTATTTTGTCTCTGCTGACTGCCGGAGAATGTAAGTTCCAAGTAATCTTTCATTTGGGAACCACCAGCTATCAAAGTGAAGAAACTTCAGTTATCCTGTTGCTTCTGAAATGTATGCTGAGGTCAAGGATCTCATACCCTTTACAAACATAACCAGAATTATTTGTTCTACCCTGTATTATTACCTTGTAAAGGGTGCAACACTGAACAAATGATTACTTTATAGTCCTACAATTTTATATGGCAAAAATGTTATTGTAAGAATGAATTTACAGGAGAAAATGTCAAACCTTATGTCAGAAGTGAATGATTTTCAGAAGCCCAGGATGTAATGCTTTTTTTTTAACCTTTGGTTTGCTTCTTAACATTCAAATGCAGGAATGCTGCTCTCGAGGAGGAGGACTATCGAACAGTTTTGAAGTCTGGTATTTACTTTGTATTTCCTGTGTTAACCTCTTAGCAGTAGCATAAAGCAGATTTTCTCTTCTCTTATTTTTTTGGTTTGTTTTGGTTTTTTTGTGGTTTTTGTTTGTTTGGGGGTTTTTTTCTTTGTTGTTGGGGTTTTTTGGTGTGTTTTTGTTTTTTGGCTTTTTTTGTTGTTGGTGGTGGTGGTGGTTTTTTTGGTTGTTTGGGTTTTTTTCCCCCCTGGATGGAAGAAGGTGGACTGTAGCTAGGAAAGAAATTACAAACTGAATGGCAGAACCTGCTCTGTGCCCTTGGAATGGGGGACAGAAGATAAGTCAAACCTCATACATAAAGAGGTCTCAGAAGCTCTCGTTTCCCAAACTGCTGTTGGAGTGAGAGAAATGAGGTACCACACTAATGTTCAATGGGCCTTGCTCTTGAAAGCTTGTGGATGGAAACTGTTATCCTTCAGTCCTATGAACATGAACTTGCATTGAATTTCTGTGAGGTTACATGGGAAGTTGTCCTTTTGCCCTTCAAGTCTGTGTTCTTTTTCTTTGTATGCTTTGCGGTTTGAGATTCTGCAAGGACAACAGGAATTACTTAAAACTGGATGTAGGGGGTATTGAGAGAGAAGGAGAAGGGTTAATGCATCTGAAAAACTGGATTCTTCATTGCCATCATGCTGGCCTGTGCCTTTAGGGCAGTGGACTCCAGATGGATGGTTTAATTTGCATATACATTTACATAGTCTTTTATTGTCAATTTGTGTGATCATAATGAGGAATTTATCTGTAGTTGTCTTCTCTTGATGGTTAAGCAGAACTTTCTTCTTATCAGAACTCACCTGCAATAAAATCTTTCTAATTATCCACTAGAACTTGACCCTGATAAAACATACAGGGGTCAGGATACAAATCACTTTCTGGATGCCTATGTTTTTTTCCCAGAGAGGCTTCTCCATTGCTGCACTTTTCTAGTTACCTTCAGATTTTCTCTATTTTTCTCTTCAGATTTCTTTCCTGTTGCCCATCGTTTATTACTTCTAACTGCTCTTCAGTTTATTAAACAAATTACAGAAGTTTCTTGTTGAAATAATTTGTTCATCAGAGAAACGCAGAATATATGACTGGTGGATGTTTTCAATAATGAAACCTAACAAGGTTTTCACTACTTTTTACAACTAAATATCAGTAAGAGAAGAGGTAAAACACCCACCATGGTGCTACTGGGAAGTACAGACGTTCCTCTGCACCAGAGGGTTTCTAAATCTAGATCTTTCCTTTAGTATCACTGATACAGAGAATTGGTATTAGACAGAAGATGGACAGAAAGGAGGATTTATATAAAAGGGCATGTGATGGTTGCTCTGTTCTTGTGTTCTGTATTGTGTTGGACCTTTGTGTTTTATGATGAAACCTCTTTAAGCCCATGGAAGTGGGATGAGAAAGTCAATGGGAATGTGTGTGTGTGTGTGTAGAGCTCAGTGAGTCTGTGGCCATGGGTGGGGGAGAGGATAAGGGTGCAGCTGTGGGAAGATGAGCAGGCTCC
Organism: Oxyruncus cristatus; assembly: GCA_013399855.1. Taxonomy (NCBI): domain Eukaryota; kingdom Metazoa; phylum Chordata; class Aves; order Passeriformes; family Cotingidae; genus Oxyruncus; species Oxyruncus cristatus. Next base: position 1,740,892 of record VXAY01006698.1, read on the forward strand.
TTATCCATAACTGTTTTTTGCTGATCTCATGAGGTAAAAGAAAGTAAATCCATTTAACATCGCATAGTAAAAAGCCTCTTGCATGAACTCTTACATGGAAAGAGATGTTTAGTGATGGATTCTCCTCTGACCCACCTTAAATCTCACACATCACATTCAGGTTTTCCACTGTCAATTAACTGTGAAATCTCACGTCCTGTAACTTTGTCTGATGGCACACTATAGCTCTTGAGGTCTATGACCTGCAGCCTTAGAAAATATTTTGATGCTTTTGTGTAAGAACTTAATTTAACGTGTTTGCTGGGTATTTTTGTTCTGGTGAGCTGTAATTTCATTAATTAATAATTCATTCTCGCCAGTGCTCTGTGTACACTTCAGTAGTGGTTAGAGTTGAAATGTGCAGTTGTTGAAGAATTGAAAATTAGGGAAATACGTTTTTTTATTCAGTGAGCAGTAAAAACCATATCCATATTTCAAACCACTTCTTCATATGTATTTCGTAGTTGATTTGAGATACACTTTGTGCATAAAAGAGGCACAGTATGCACTGTCTTGATAGTGTTCCCGCTAGCCATTTGCTACATTTCTTTAGAAAGATGAAAACACCTTTAATTCAGACTTTGTGAAGAACTGTGTTCTAGTTTTAGTATTTTAAAATATCAGTCTACTGCTTCAACGCTGAAGGGGTTTTACATATGGTTAGAGTAGTACTCTGGTTAGCTTTTCTTGCAGAATGATTATTGGTGCCACAAAACATTGAGCAAAATCAAACTTTTTTTGTACATAATTTTACTTGAGCTGTATTTCCTTGGTGGTGGTAAAGTTAACATTTGTTAATGCATATTTTTATATTCTAATTAGTCACTTAAAGCCAAATAGGCTAAAGAGACAAGAAAAAATAGAATGTATGCAAATGGCTTTAGCTGAATTGAAGAGGAAAAAAGTGTCTTTTCCCCTGAAGCATACATTCTGCATGAAATTCAACTTGACAAGTGACCCTTTCAGAACAGCACTACAAAGATTTCTCGGCATTCTCCATAAATGAGAGGCAGTGTTCTTGTATTGAACACAGAAGCAGCCCTCCAGTTCTCTCTAAATGAAAGTAGCCTCATCCTCTTTCCTTTGTGTTCTACTTTATCCCCATCCCCTGTGTTGGCATTCACATTTACGTGCACATTTTTATGTGAGAAAATGTTGCAAAAAGCAAAACCATTGGGAATGTTAATACAAAATAACATATATGATAAAATACAGTCAAGAACTCAAAGTATTGAAAATATATGTGTGTTCACTTGTAAAAAGAAAAAAAGGAAAAAGAAGAAATCTTTGCCAGTTAATTTAATTTACAACTAGGTGATGCAAAAGCCTCTCAAATCTTGTATTCTTTAATTTGGGAGCAGAAAAAACAATGGTCTATGATTCTGTGTGAGCAATGAATAACAAGAATGTATGACTTGTGACACCAATAGTAATGCATTAAAATCAGAGTATCAGATCTTAAAAATAACATTAGTGGATAACCAGTATTTTATCACCATCCAATTCTCATGCAGCAATATTCTAGAGATAGTGTGCTGGTTATTCTGTTATTTCTATTGTCAGATGGGAGAGATGTGCAGTGTAATATTTAGTATGTCCCATGCCTTTGATGTTTTTTTGAATTGTATTTAGGAAGAGAACAGAACTTGTGTTCAGAAGCTGGCCTGACAGCAGGGTTTTGGGGGGGGCACCTCAGGGGGATGGTGGGCTGCTGCTAGTTACACCTCACACACAATATTGACTATGTACACAGAACTGCTTCTTCATGTATGTTCTTATAGTGCTTAATAGATTGTAAATTAGAGGCATTTGATAATTTTCAAGTTGATAAGCTCACATTTTACACCAAGATATTTAGGGCAAATTTTGAATGGAAAATTGCAGCCTTAACAGGAGCAATTATGGTGTGTGAACAAACATCTCCTGAAAAACTAGAAGGTCAGGCAAGATGATACTGTAAGACAAATAGGGGGAATAGCTCCTTTGGTAATTATTGCTGGTTTACAAAAACAATGACAGTGGATTATCAAAGATATCCCTCAGCTGAAAGAGAACCAGAGAAGAAATCATCTGTTCTTCCCTTTGAGGTTTGCTGTATCTTTATGCTTAGGGGCTTGAGGGAGGTGGGAAAAGAACTGTTTCCTTTATTAGACCAACCTTAAATAACTGTATTATTCTTAATTTTTGTATTGTGCATGTGTAGTTTTGTGAGTTTTTTCCCATGTGAGTAACGTGATGGAGGTAGACCTCTGCGACTGCCGTTGCGTTCTCTTGTGCATGGTTGCCTCCCAGTGAGGGGTGTTCCTTCCCCCAGAAGAAGACTTTTAGGGACTGCCCAGAGAAGCAGAGGCAGATATAGGAGGGTTTGTCTGTCTAAAATGTTTTTCTTTTAAATACTGAAACATGCTGATGAACAGGATGCAGAATACCTGCTCAGAACTGTTAATATTTGGTGCCAGTTCCATTCTGTATTTCTGATACGAAACACTGGGGAGACTTGCTTCATGCACAGGCTTTGGTTTCCAAGCATCATTTTTGCAAACCCACTCAAATGGAAATACATGTTAAATATTTACTACCTTAGTGGCTTATCCTTGGATACCAAATCATTTTTCCTACTGCTTTCCCCAAATACTGGAAAAAGTGCTGTAGAAAATAAGTTTGTCACTTGGGAAAGTTTACCTTGATAACTGCATAGGTAATTTTGTGCAAATAAAATGTTAAATGCAGATTATTTTGCATGGTGAGAGACCTAATCTTTGCTATGGGTATAAAGACAAGTTAAAGCTTAAATGCTGACATCTCTCTTCTAGAAAATTATCCATGGCTGCAAAAGCATTTATGCTTCTGCTCAACTTTTCGAAAAAGACAGTGTCTTTTATTATATATGTTTTATTACAACTATGAAATCTTTTCGAGTAAGTCTGGAGACAGATCGAGTTTGATGGAGCTTCTCCTTAGCTTAAACAAATTAGTTATCAAAACGGAGAATGTAAATATTATCTAATTGGTGTCATTTGGCAAAATTTTTGCTATGGAAGTCATGCTGGAGACAGCATGACAATGCTTGCATCTTGTAAGGAGTCCCCTTGAAAATGGCAATAGAACACTTGCTTTGATTGGACTAGGGAGAAAGGATAAGTCGAAGAGCTTGAGACATATTTAACTGCAACTTTCTGTTGTGGCATTATAACACCAGAAAATTGATTCTCCAAATTTTAGTCCACACAGAGTTTCAGAATATCAACCAACAGTTGATATAACCCTAATTTTTTGTCCTCTGGGCATAATTGTTTTATTCTGTTTGTCATTAGGGATGAAACTCATTGTCATCTCTGATGTTTTGCATTTTAAAAATTTAAAAGCCAGTGTTTGTTTCTTTCTCTGCTCCTCCTGTGAAATCAATATACCTTTCTGAAATTGCCATATGTGTCTATTACATTTCTGCTTTTTTTAAATCCTTTTCAAGCAGAAGGTTGCAAGAACTATGTTCATTTCCATGAAGAAATGAGTTGTTCATCACAAGAAGCTGCAGAGGGGTCAATCAATGAGCAGTGGGGAAATCAGTAGTTTAGCTGGTTTTTTTCCTTTTTTTTCTAACTACAGTAAACTGTGTTTATGAAACTGAGTTTTCTGTGTATACCTTTGAAAGTAGGACTGTGATGAAATATTTACAGGTATGGCATGAGGAGTAGCTAATGAATGTCTCCAGTACTTTCAGCAAAGCTGTAGAGGTAGTATGTAATGCATATGAAACAAGTTGTGTTCAGAAACCTTTCTAGTATAGTGAAACACTTAATAGTCTGATTCATTTAATATATAACAACAATGTCCTCAGTTAAAGTACTTCCTTCTCTTTAAGTTGTCCTAAATATGAGAATATTTTAGGGCAGAGAAAATGCTATCAAAAGCTCAGCTTGTTCTATGTTAAAAAAAAAAAAAGGTGTAAAAATTCTGAAATTATTTGTCTCTACTGTTTGCATTCATTCAATAGGAAATGGATGTGTGATTTACATGCTGGCAAGACTGTCAGTTTGTGTGTTAGAAGCTGCAGGCCTGCTTCTGCATCTTCATTGTAGAAAATGGAGCCTGGCCTTTGTAGCGAGTAGTAGTTGGTGTGATACAGTGAAGTGCAGCAGAGCTTAAACCCCCTGTGCTTATCTAAGGAGAACTGGTGCTCCACCTCAACCCCTTCATACTTTACACACAGGATAGGTGGGAGCTATTACCATGAGCACTGGCCAATAATAACATTTAGTCCATTTTTTTCTGCTTTACTACATCAGCCATATATTTATGTGATACATCTTATGAGCACAAGAGAGAAGGGGAAGTCCACTGCCCAACGTAATGCCATGCTTTCCAAAGCTCAAAATTTGCCCAAGTTTAGATCGGTTCTCTCTGGAAAGTGGTCAGGCAGTCGGTGTGCTGCATCTGCTGCTAATGGTGCTCACTGAGATCATTTGGCTGCTCCCTAATCTGCTTATTTGCTGTATTTGTCTTGTTATGGAAAGGACTGAAGTCTCCCTGGGGCTGAGGACTGTGGAAGCCACCTCTCCCACAGAAGCTTCTGCTACAGCAGCATGTTGAGCAACAGAGGCACTGGAAAAGGTCATATTTACTTGATAAAAGCCAAGTGTGTCTGCTTAATTCCAGTTTTCAGCTCTCACTTAGAGCACATTTGAAAAGTAAGAAAGTTTACATTTTCTCCTTTTTAAAAAGTAGCTTTGTCATTTTGAATTGATCTTTATAATTTCAGGGATCAGTGATGGCTACAAGCTTCTGTCTTGAATGTTTCTGACACCTACATAAATACCTTTTGCATCTGTCAGGGGGAATTCTCAACAGGGGCAAATATAGCATCAAACCAACATTTCCCTCTTCGAAGAGAGAGAGTGCTGCCTCTGCTGTGGGCTGTCTGGTTTTCATGTTTCATGGCACTAATGTTTTTGTTGCTTGGTGCAGAGCACAGAAGGACACTTGAATTGAAACCTTCAAAAATAGAATGATCCCTTCTTAAAGCCCATAGATAGGTTTTATTGGCGTTTTTATTTTTGGTAATATGCCTGTAATATTCCTCTAAGGTCTTTACCATTTGGAAGTTGAAAGCTGTGTGATAAAACCAGACTTGTAATAAAACACAACCTCCTTATAGAAGTTGCACTAAAAATAGTTCTGGTGGTGCCCCGGGGGTGTTCATCAGCTAGCGACAGTGGCTGCGTTTTCACAGCGGGAAAGCAGGGCTGGTGAGGTCAAGGAGGATGAGTCTGTATTCCTGTGGGGAGTTTGGTAGGAGCATTCAGGGGTTTTTGAGCTTTTATAGATGAAATGGGTGTGGGTTTGTGACAATACTGTTTAAAATACCTGGACAGCTGGAACAAGCCCAGAAGAATTCCAGTGCTAGCTTTCAGTGTGTGCTTGTTTTAGGACTCTCAGATAGCAGGTCTAGCTGACCTCTACTAATAACTTTCACATTTCAAAACTAAAAAATTGCAGCTAAATACTCATCAATCCCTGCATGCTTCTTTTGAAACAGAATTGGTAAGTTAGAATCCTGGCTTTTGCTTTACTTCTTCTTTTATGCTTTTAAAAAGAGTGCCCTGGTTTAGTCTTTGCAAAATAATGACTCACTGAAATGTCTGCATCACCAGAAACTTAATCCCACCTCTGCGTGCTCTTCGTTTTCCAGATGATGAACCTGTAACTTCTGTTTTACAGGAAGAATTTTGGCTTCCTCATGCCCAGAGATGCAAAATGGTTTCCCTTGGGAACATGGGTGCAGGTGACCACGTTCAGCACGTGGTTTGACTGAGGTGACTGATTGATTCCTGACTTGTGCCAGCAGACAGGAGAGGTCCTGTTGGATTAGAGACCTCACTTACCTTGTGGGAGCACGAGTACAACAAAATGTCCATGGCAGATGTCAACATGATAGGATTTGAGCAGGCACTGGTTTTGTGCAGCAGGGAAACTTCATGAGAAACACGGGGAAACTTCATCATAAACATGGACTAAATTCCAGCCTTATCTTAGGGAATTCATGTGGGATTCAGACGTGCAGCAAGAGAAGAGAGCCAGCGCCTTTTCTGTTTTTTTGCTTGTCTCATCCTGTGCAACGAATAGTCTCCTGTATGTTAATTTTGAAGTTGTTTAGAACTCTGCCAGGATTTTAAACTAGTATTGTTGTGGTGTGCTTGTGTTGTCGCTTCCTTTGTTTGCCTATTGCCATGTAGCTGTCCGGCTCTATAGGAGACCTGTCTGTGGAGTGCCTTTTAATGTTTAGATCTAGCAGTGATTAGAATACACTAATGCCCAGTGGGTATATGTGTCATTTTTTAACAGCTGCCGAGCTTTCTCCCTGCTGCTCCAATTAACACATTCAGTACACACTTGCTGGTGAGTGGGCTGTGTGTACGGATTAAACCACTTTGCTATTTATGCATCCAGTGTATGTGATGCCAGAAATGAATTGGCACGTTTCCTCTTGTTAAAACAAGTGAAATCAAATGGTCTGCTGAGCCTGTGCCTGGCTAAATATGAGGGCAGCATTTAACTGGCAAATAGAAATCTGTTTTACCTTGAGAAATGGTTCAGTCCATTGACTAACATCTATCCCCGCCTCCCGGCCCCTCTTCAAATGATGGAGACACAGGATAGGGAGCTCTCAGTGCTGGGTTTCCCCTTGCTGGCAGGCAGGTCTCTTCAACTTTGTCCTCCGCTGTTTAATAACATCTTGAAATCCTGAAATTCTCCTTTTTCTTCAATGTTTTCCTCCTTTATTTATTTTCATGTTGAAATATTCCAGTCAGTCGATTTGATAAAGTGTGTCTCTGTTTGTCCCTTTCTCTTTTAAAGGGAAAACAATATGCTTCTTAGTCACAGCTGAGATAAGGGAGGGGTTGTTTAATGGTACTGGAGCGGCTAGCGGGAGGCTGCAGCTTTGCTTTGGTGCTTGCTGTTAATTCATGCTGGACAGCTCTTTGTGAAACAGAGGGCAAAGGGGGCTGCCGGCTGGGGCTGCTGAGGAAGGAGATGGAGCGCTTCTTGGGCTTTGTCAAGCAGATAAGAAGATCGAGAAGAAGAAAAGGCAAAAAGTACCGGCCAGAGGAGGATTACCATGAGGGCTATGAGGATGTCTACTATTATGCCTCAGAACATTTTCGAAGTAAGTATTTCACAAAACCTCATTTTCCTTTGGCTGTGATAAATGTTATGCTTTTAAGATGTTTAAACTCCAAAAATGCAAACAATATCCCTCCCTTGCTAGAACCCAAGCCCCATGTATGTATTAAAAGTCAGTTCCTGTGAGGGCTTTATCTGGCTTTGCTGCTGCTGAACAAAGCAGCTGAAGTGGCACAGAAGCTCTCAAAGTAAACGGGGTCTGTCTACAGACCCTGGTGAGGTTTCAGGTGCAGTCTGACTGCTGGAAACCTTTTGTTAAAACAGTCTGTGTTGAGAAGTGGGTAGCGTGGTGGTAGCCTTTGTAGAGTGCCTTTGGAAAGCTGCATGGATATTTTTAAAGCATTACAGAGACAGCGAGCACTCATTTGTAAGTTGGAGTTGATGATTAATGTTTGGTATTGAGGGAGAGTCAGTTTTCTGAGCCTCGGCTGTGACTTGTACTTTAAGTAGCGAGTGACTCAAGTGGGTTGGTTCCTTGCTCCATGTCCAGGACCACTCGTGGCGAATTATGGGGGTGTTGGTTTGCTGGCACTCACGTGATGGCAGCAGCAGCAGCTCACCCAAAAACAAAATAAACCCCCTGCTCAGAAGTCCATTTGTGAACTGTGCGCTGGACCTTGCAACTTCTTAGTGTTTGTCCCCTGTGCCTGTCAGGCTTCAGAGCTGCCGGTCTGCCATGGTTTCCTGGAGGAGGGGATGTGCCCAGAGGTGCCCACAGGGACAGGTGGGAGGGAGGGAAGCCATGCTCAACCCCTGCCTGGGGTCTTGTGCAGTGCTGTGAGGACAAGTTGGTGGCAGTAGAGCCAGTCATGCACAGAAATTGCCTTTTTAAAAGGTTTTAGCTGTTGTGGCTGGTGGTTTGGGACCTTTGCAGTGAAGCTGTGCCTTGTTGAGCTGCTAAAGTTTGCACTCTGTTTGTTTTTCTGTACATGTGAGTGACTGTCAGTATCTTTTTTCCTTCATTCCCCCCTTGCTGAAATAAATCATAAGTACCTTACATTTGTTTTAAGAGAAAGTGGTAGATGTGACTGTGCCTTACAGCACCAGAGAACTGCTATTCTATAGAAAATTAGGAAGCAAGAGTTTTTCTGACTGACTTTCTCTCAGTGAACCATGCTTGCCTATCTCCAAAAGTGAACTCATGTAGGGTGCTTGGTTGTTTACTGTTTTTCTCCTTGATACAATTCTGTTCTCTTTCCATTTTTAAGAAAATTTATCATACTGATAGTATTTAAATTATATAAATTATCTATGCTGTTATGATGGAGTTCTTGCAAGAAAACGACCTATTTTGGGGGCAGTGCAGTCATAACAGGTAGCACAGTGACATGAAATATGCCATATGAGAACAGAGAATTTTAAATCTGTTTAGCACTGAAAAATGTGAAAGTTATATACGATACTGAAAGCACATAACTTTGTCTTGCTTTAATATGTAAATCAAAAGAACGTGTCAAACCCATATGTCAAAATATTTCCCTAGCTTATTGTTGTTTGAAGGTCTTTTGAAGAAGAAAGCAAAACCCCTCAAAAAACTGTCAAATGTAATAAGGATTACTTGAATGATGATTAATAAATTATTAACTCTTAACCTAATGTAAGGCACCAAGATTGAGCCAAATATCTAATAGGTTTTTCCTTTCACTCTACTTAGAAAATAAAAGGGTAGTATACACTTCAGCCTATGGAGGTCATAAGTATTTCAGACTGGAATGTGTGTCAGATTTTGAAGTGGTGTTTGCAACAGTGTTCAAGCACTCAGATTGAATGATCAAAATAGCGCACAGTCCTATGGAGTTGGATGCACAAGAGTTTGCCACTTCTCACAGTTACTTAAACCAAATATGTCCCAGGAGATTGGAGCCGTGGAGTCTTTATAGAGTTACCATCTCAAACACAATTATTCCTCAAGTGCTTTTGTCTGGTCTTTCCATGTGCTCTGTGTGTCAGTGTTTTAGTTGGATAGGTGTGGTAGTTACTTAAAGCAATGTGCAAAATGTGAAAAGATGCTGCTGGTGCTACTATAAATGCTGTCTTCAAATTGAATTTCATGTAATTGGGACAGTGAAATGGTCCACATTTAATTTAATTATGGTCTGGTGTTATGTTTACAGTGCAAATTTAGAGTAATTGCAGATCTTTTAATAGCCATTGCTTCTGCAGTCGTACTTACAAGAATGTATGCTTTAGGAAATGATTGCTTTTATTGGTATGATTTTCAGAATATCGGAGCTAATGAAATCAAAGACCTATTGTTCATTCAGCTGAACAGAGTTGGAGCTTTTTTAGATTTAGTTTCCTCTCTCTACATTGTTAGGTGTCCCTCCTCCATCACCATTTATGAGATATATATCCAATTAGCCAGTACATTTGAAGATTGTCTGAGACAATCACTTTATGAGCTTCTTACTCTTTTCTCTTTTCCATTCGTAATATTAGAGTGTTGTCCAGAGGCAGAATTAATGGAAAAATGCAGAAACTGCATTAGAATAACCACAGGATCAAACAGAAAGACAACAAAGTTAAAAACAGAATAGGCCTCTGGGGATCATAGGAAAAAGGTGACTTCACTTTGTCCTCAGCCCAGCTGTGCCTGGATATTGGAATATTGTAGCTCCTGCTGTTAGGTATACTGTCCTTATTCCTCTGAAGCTTTGTCATAGAAGACATAGAATGTGATATTGGGACACAGCTGGATGAAGGGAAGGTGCAGTTGTGCCTCAGTCTCCCTGGGTAAAAAAGAGACTCCAGCTCTTGAATCAGATGTATTTTTTATTGGATGTTTTATCCATTTGGGTTCAGTTAAATGCATAACCTTGCTTTGACATGCAACACTAGCTCTCCCATCTTTCTGAAGAGTCTGTGCTATATAATGCTAGAATAACTAAAGTAATAATTTTGGTACACAGGCACATATTGACATTAATAATCCAGTAGTCTCACTCATTTCAGTGAGACTTTGCAGTGTGAACATGATGGGTGATGAAATTGCTACCCAACCCACTCAGACAAGTTGGTACTTATTGCATAAAATGCTTAAAAAAGCATCATATTTATCTTGAGCAGCGTTAAGGCACTGCCATTCAGCCTGTTCCTTATAAATGATGCTTGGTATGAAAAAGGCCCTTGTTGTATTATTACAATGACTGTTTGCTAACCACCAAGAAATACTGTGTAGCATAGTTTCCTGGAATGTTCCCAAAAATGACATATGTCCCTTTATTGAAGTCAGGGTGTTGTGCCAAGACCTTTGAGTTTCAGCCTAGTCTTGAGCAGGAGTGTAGTTCTGGGACCCAGCCTGATTTGGTCACCTCTGACCAAAACAAACACTTCTTCCTACACACTAAAATGATTTCAGCAGTGAGTCTTTATTTTGTAAAACACTTAGTGGAAGGATTTGAGTTCCTTCCAACTGATTTAGGAACCTCACAGGTTGCATGAAACATGGTTGTCACGATCTGCCCATGCAAGTTTAGAGGGCATTGCTGTGAACGTTTCTTGTTAAATTTTGTCTTATTTATGTTACTTCTCATGTCTGTCATCCATCTGCTGAAAGATCCTCTGTTTTCATTGGTGGTTTTCATCTTATGTTGTTCCTTTTAACAAAATTCACAGCAGAGTTCATTGGCATAAAGATTTTATTTTCTGTGTTGATGCAATGACAATATTAAAGAATGATCCCAAAAAGCAGTGTTTAAAGAATTCTGCTAGTAAACACCCACTAACCTGAAAGGTCCCATGAGTTTAGCCTTGACCTGAAAATGTTCCATTTAGTCACTCAGAGTCCCATAAATAACTTCCTTCTACCCTTTGTCAAGGCCTAGTACATATTGTTTAACAAGAGCATTGATATGTTAGACAAAGCACTCTGCCATAGTGTGTCTGTAATGAAGTAATTTATTGTTTTCCTCTGTGATGCTGTTTATTAATTATTCCACAATTCTGGTGTGGGAATCATCTGATTCCTCAGTGTTAGGACAATCAACCTCTTTGAATTTGCCCTCTAAATGTGATGATCTTTCCCTGCTTTCCATCAACTGTCCCTTTTCCCTCCCTTTGTCATCCCTGGAAAGTGAAGGTGTTTGACTCCTAATCTCTAGCAAATAAGGTTAAAAAGGACAACAGTGAAGGTTTTTATATAACTCAGAGTTGCAAATGTCCTTTTTATTGACTGAAATCTGGGAATGATTAGTTAAAATTGATAGTGGGTATATGATACGGTGTTTGGGTTGCTGTCAGAAGAAGAACTTCACTTAGGCATTATTCTCCAACACGACTTCATGTTATGGTGCACAAACTCCCGCAGCTGCCAAAATCTTAGTAACAAATGCCTTTGCATTTCATACCCTGGGTGGTTCTAAAGCTGTATTAAATATATAAGACGAAACACTGAGGAATGTGATGTGCCCATAGTTTCTTAATGCTGTAGTCAGTAGCAGCGTCACTCTTGTCAAGATGTTCTCCATTTTGTAAATTGGTACAAATAGTTCTTGTTTGCAGCAGTCTCATGGATTTGATTGGGGTTGTGGAAGAGTTAATGATTTTATGAGTAATGTGGTGACAAGGGCATTGAATATCTCTAGTTCAGGTTGCAGAGGTGGTAATTGATCTTAAGGGTGAGGAATGCAGCATCACCGCTTTTCATTTTACTGAGTGTGTGTTGCTACTCTGCAGTTTAACTCGATACGTGTGTCTGTGGGAGTTGTTCTCCACCTATTACAGATCTTGTCATGTCAGTACAATAAAATTTCAGCTTTCATTGAAACTAAAGGTAGTATATTTGTTGCAGCCTAGAAGGAAAAAAAGGCTTGGTAACCTGAGTAGAGAATATGGCAGGCTTTGAAAGCACAAGGAAAATAATATTTTTAAAAATAACTAAAATTTATTAAAGCTTCTTATATCCTTCACCTTAATGACTGTTTTGTGATCGTTGAATTCTGGTGACTTTCAATAGTTTATAGTTCTTGAATATTTCTGTCTTCAATAAGTCACTTTTTTCCTGAGGTCTGGATAGCCCCAACACCATGAGTTCAGCAGGAACTGGATGCCATGCCTGTGTCCAGACGGACACTGTCATCACCGGGCTGCTGTCAAGTGTCAGTTTGCAAACCAGGCATGGTGATAAAGGCAGCTACAGTATTTGAGCTTTACTGCTGGAACAGGCAGTATCAACTTTCCCATTCAGGGTTTTCTGAATGAAACAAAAGTGGTAGAAAGTGATGTTGTCTCTGCATCCACTTCTAAGACTTCCTGTGTGCAAGTGCCAATTGCAGTATTTTCCATATTGGATAAAATTCAGGCAGTCGTTAGATAAAGGTGGTGTACCCTCGAGCTGTTTTTCTTGCTTTTGCATCTTCTTCAACACATGGAGGTGTTAAAAACTTTTAGAAAATTGCAAGTTTTTTTAGAACCTCTAGTGCAGTTTGGTATTTCATGTCAATCATCCTCTTGCAGAGAATTGTTTGATTTCTTGTAAGGTATACATGTATCTTGGAGGTGATCCCATTACCTACCATCTTGCTCATCATGGTTGCTACTGAACATATTTTTTCTAGAGGAACCCAAGTGGGGAAGAAGAATTGCATATTCTCATTTTATAGGCAAGCAACCTAGTAGGAGTACGTTATAATAAGGAGAATGTTAGCAGCTCTTCAGCATCCCATGAAATTATTCAGGTCTTCCAAGCCCGTAAGAAATATGAATATGTTAAAATCTTATTTTACTCCTTTTCTGGTTTATATTGGTTAAAGCATATAAGTCTTGGGAAAAGGCTTGTGTTTTTAGATGCTTAATCTGTTTGAACAGTGGCTTTAGCTGCATTATGTTATTTATATAAATTCAAAGATAATTAAATCGGTGTCGTTACTTTTGCTGCAGTAGTGTGATATCCAGCCACAGGGTCTGAGGAACCTAAACCTGAGGCTGTGGGGTTCCCTGCAGGACTGGATCAATGCATTTCTTCTTGCCAGGCAGGTGTCTGCTGGTGTTGGTGAAACACTTTCATTATACATGAAACAGGCCACAGAAATTTTACTTTTTTCCCTCATAAAACGGTGGTGCAACAATCAGTTTTAAGTTTGTTACCAGTAGGATTGCTTTTTTGAATGACCCTTTGTGGCTCTTCTACAAGTGGCCCTTAACCTCAGAGCAGCACAGAGCATGGATGGTAAAGCATTGCTTTGGAGTTACTGGAGGCAAAACAGCTTATTTATTTTAAGCCACTGAAATAATGAGACCTGAGTTATATAATTCTTTGCATAAAGTGTAAACAGTTCTCCCTGCTAGCAATTACGAGTGTACAGTTTCTGTTCTACTTTTCTTTCATTTACTTTCCAGTCCTATTCTTTACTGAATAATTAAAAACCCTGATTGTCCCTGCTCGAGAAGAGTTATGGGGCTTCCTCCTCTTATAGTGGCTGCTGGTGTAAGGTTGTACCTTCAGTGTTTTAGAGAATTTGGCACCCTTTATATTTTAGTGTGTCTAGAATATATGATTTTCATGTTCAAACAAAGAAATATAGAGAGATCTGGGCTTCCTACTTCATGAAATGGTGTGTAAATTCTTGGTTTTAATCATGAGTTTGTCAGTTTACGTCATGAACACATGGCGATGTGATTATTTTTTCCCCTTGGATGTTGGGAAGTGAATGAAACATCAGGTTTTATGAACTAAGATTAAAGAGGGAGGTAGAAGAAACTACTGAGGTGTCAGTTTAAATATTGCCCTTCAGTTCCTGTGGAAAACTGGAAACAATTAGTGGAACAAAGAAACAATATAAGCCCCTTGCTGATGAGATTATAAACATTTATTGAATGATTGCTGTGTTTTGTCAGGAGGGCATGAAAGGAGCTGTAATTAATCATCATCATGAATATAAACACCTGTTTACTGTAGATAGCATTTGTATAACACAAATGTGGTAGTCTTTGTCGTATGTACGGACATTACTGGGCAACTTTGTTCAATGTTTTTCAGCAGAAAAGAGCAGGGGTTGTGCTGTGGCTGGGTGTAGGAGTCCATGATGACCCACAGCAGGTGACCCAGGCACCTTAATGCTGCTGATTTTGTTCAGAGGATTTTCTAGTTTCCCTCTGAAACCCAGGAAATGATACACAAATCAGCGTGCAAGACTGCTGCAGTTCTGAGGACACGTAGTCCAAATTTAAAAGGCAGTAGAGCTGAGGATACCCATAGAACCTTCATTTGGCCTGTCATTAGAGAGTCCTTGATGACTGCTCACTTTTGCTGTGATGCTGGTATGGCAGAGGCTGTACCAAATCCCGGTGCAGTGTTGTGCCTGGCCTTCCCACCATCATTCCTGTTAGGGCTTATCCCGCCTTTCCCTCACTTGAGAGCTTGAATTTGCAGATGTCCAGGACAAGTTGCTGTAGCATGCCAGGGGAGGCAGGTTTTGTATATACAAAAATTACATAAGCCATAAGGCACCTCAGGATGCAACCTTTCAATTGTTGCATACCTTTGATGATAATCTCCATGTACTTGTGTTCTCCGCCTATAAATGAGGTTAATGGTACCTCTCCTGCATAGGTATGCTATGAAAATAAAGTAGTGTTTGCTAAGTTATCAAATGCTATAGTGATGAACACCATAGAACAACTCAGGGAGAAATTAATGTCTGTCTGGAGAGAAGAGCTTGAACAGTTGGTAGGAATTAAGGCATGGAATTACACTTTGAGCAGTGAGGGGAAAACAAGGTCTTAAATAATTTATCAGGTAGAAATTAAAATAATTTCTTGTGAGCATTAAATTAAACAAGGTCTTATGCAAAAAGTAGAAGATCAGGTAGTTAAAGATTGTGTTGTAATGCATATGTGAAAGGAGGTCAGAGTGAGGAACTCTTAAATCTGGCACTTGAAGCTTGAAGTTTGCTTTCTTAATGTTTTGTGGGTGTGCACATGCATGTAGTAGAGAGCATGGAGCCAGCAGTTCCTTGGGGTTTAGCATAACGTGGAAATTCCGTAACATCAGGTTATGGATGTAATGCTTTGTGTAAATGTACCAAATTCTCTTTGAAGTTAAGGTGGCAGAATGTCACGGTGAGTTTTGGTGAATGGCCACGGGATCTGATGGCAGATGTAGCACTTCAGTTCATTCTGTAGTACAGTCCCTGTGCTGACGCTGTGAGGGAGTGCTGTGGGCAGCTGTGGGACAGAGGAGGGAGGAACCAGCTTTATTTTTTGGCTGTCTCCGGGCGCTTTGAGGAGATGATGAGGGACATTTTAGGTGGACGATCTTTGGAAAGATGACCAAGGGAAGAGCAAAAGTGTGGAAGGCAGAAAGGAAAAAGAGAGATTTAAGGCAGCTCGGGGGGAAATACTGTTTGAATGAAACTGAAAAAAGAAAGTGAAATCAAAAGTACGCAGATATCATGGGAAGTATTATCCCAGTAAGTTGTGTTTTCAAGTCTGTTCACAAATGATTCCTTTGGGTATGTTTAACAAGTTCTGTGGCTGCCCAGGTCTATTTTATTTTGATCACAGTGTCCCTCTTCCAGAAGGGTAAAACTCCTTGCTCAACAATATACCTTGTCACTATTCTCTTTAATAGAGATGCTGGTGACATCTCTGTTAAAATAGAAAAATAAAGGATTCACAACATATTACAGATAAAAGCAGTAAAAAATGAATGATATGCAAATGTATTTTAAATACAGAGAGATAATAGCTTTTTGCCCCTGCTTTCTGCAGGTTGGATTAAGAAATAATTTAAAGCCTTTTGTAGGAGCCCAGTTAAGTTGTGTAGTCAACAAGAGATGAGTCACAGCAGGAGCTGC
This sequence comes from Oxyruncus cristatus, assembly GCA_013399855.1. NCBI lineage: Eukaryota > Metazoa > Chordata > Aves > Passeriformes > Cotingidae > Oxyruncus > Oxyruncus cristatus. Next base: position 1,756,908 of record VXAY01006698.1, read on the forward strand.
AGGCTGCAGTGCCAGCTGTATTAGCACCAAATGCTTGGCAATCAAAAGGGATGTGTGCCACACTGTCTGGTAGCAGTGTTGCATCTGACAGCCTAGTTTAGGGCAAATGAGAAGACACCTATGAAGGAAAGCTGGGAGAGAGCCTGGATCTGTGGCAGAGCACTGCCAGCAGCAGCAGCAATGCTCAGGTCAGTTGTTAGTAAATCTAAATATGTCTGCTGGCATTTACAGTTTGGAAAGCACGAATGTGGATTTTCCATTGCATGGTAGTAGAATTTCATGTGGCTTGTCATGAAAACTCTATGTTCCCTTTCATTGCTAAAAGGAGAAGGGAATGACTTCTGAAATGGAGAAACCAAAGCTGTTCAGGCTGGTGGTTATAGCTGCCCATCAGTAATAAAATAGAGTGCATGACTGGCCTCTCTGAAATCCCTATGAATTTAGTGACATTTTGGTAGTCTCTGAAATGCTGCCTTTGTAGCTTGACCCATATTTCACCTGGGCTTCACAGATTTGTGGAGAAGTTATGCAGGCATCCCCAGCACTTCTAAATCTGTTGCCATTTACTTCTGCCTATGTTTTTCTTGGTATACACTAAACATCGCACAAAAATAAAAGTGTACTTATGAATGTGATAGGTTTTGATAACATTCATCTGCTCTTCCAATTGTTGTGTGTCTTTGCCGCCTTATTCCAGCCCTGCACTACAGGAGGAGGAGAGGTTTGTCTACTAGGAAGAGTATGACCATCTCTTTAAAATGCTGCTGCTCCCAAACCTGTCACAAGGGATGGAGAATGCAGTGAACATTATTGTTTTGTAACTGGTGCTTGATTTGTGTGCTGCATTTCAGTGTTCTTGATTTTTTTTCTTCAGTGGATAGAAAATAGTGCTCCTTTCTAGTTCCTTTTTTTCTTTTTTTCCCCTTTACTACTTCTTTGAACTCAGGCTCTTAAAACGAATCTGAATGGCTGTGGATTTTATAGGGCAGATTGTGTCATGCAAATTGTTTCCACAGACTGAGCAAAACTGTCAAAGGCTGTTCTAGTTACAGACTGGAGTTCGTGGTCCTTTGTGTTGTACAGATAATTGAGGTTTTACAGCCACATGTCCATTCACAATAGGTTGTTTTATTTCTTTTAGGTAATGACAGAAGTTTATTAGCTGTTGGTTTAAGTCTCTTACAAAAATGTAGTGGTGGTGGCATAATTACTAAGGAGGTTACATCAGTGTGAGTAGAGAAGCAGGCCGAGGCAACACACCACTCCATTGGATGAAAATAGCTTTAATGCATGGAAAATGCTCAAATCCTCTAGCTTTCTCACAAAATTGTAATTATGACAATTTTTAAAATTCTGTGAAAGCAATTGCTTGGAATGAATTCTTACACAGCTTCAGTATGTTTGTGTTCCATGCACTGGTAAATTGTCAGTGGATTTCCAGGTAAGGAAAATGTAGTTTTGGTCAGTGATCTCTATTTTGTGATACAATGTCTTTTAAGTCTTGATGACTTGGCAAGTATGTCTTGTATGATTAATTAATGGATGGTAAGTAGCAGCAGCTTTATGGCCTTAGTTTTATGTAAACTACACCAACTGATATAGGGACATGTACAAGTAAGGAGAAACATTTAACATGAATTTGAGTAACCTACAGAAGTGATGAATAAACTGTTATGATCACTCCTGCTCATTTTAACTGCTTCTCTAAGCACTTAAAATTGTTCTTGTAGTTACTGGAAATATTTTCTTGGTCTCAGGTTATGTTTTTTAAATGCACAGCTAAATGAAACTTAAAGAATTTGGAAAACCAGCCATATTTAAAAATCTGTAATAGTTTAATAGCTGAATTTTCCTGAGTTTTTCTTTTGATTACTCTACTCATTGAAAATGATCAGAGGTTCCCAGGAGATCACTGGATGGTTTATCTGTCTGTAGGCTTCTATATTCAGCTTATGGAATCTGGAAAACTGTCCACTTTTGAAGTCCAGTCTAATAAAATAACAAGGACCATAGTGATGTGGAGAGAGAGTTTAGGTGATACAATCTAAATGAGAGAACACACATTTTGGTATTGCATTCAGTCCGCTGTGTAGTCTGGCAACACTTTCCTTTTTTTTTTTATTATTTTGTCTTTTTTTAATCCTTCCCCCACCCTCCTTCCCCTTTGCTGATGCATATATTCTTTAATTCTTCAACTGGGCCTAGGGCTATTGAATGACCCTGTTTTACTGATTTGGGTTTTTTTCCTAAAGAGGAAATTTCACAGATTTTCTGAATTACCACTGTGGAACCCTTTTCTCTTCATGTATCCTGAAGTCCTTTAAAGTATTTGAAAAATACAATTATGGCACACATTACACCCTGAATGTGTAGTCTAATAAAGATTTTTCTCGCAGTTTTGTCATCAGATCAAATCAAATCATTATTGCAAAGGGGAGAAAGCCAACTCATTCCATCTGTAGTCATTTAAACCTCATGAGAGGAAGGGCTTTCTAGTCGTATGCAGACTGGAAAGGATGGATTCAGAGGTCTGTGTCTTACTAATACAAAGCACAAAATGCCTGCTCATGTTCTACACTATGTGGCTTTCTTTTAAAAAGCACAAGTGTCTTGTATTCTGGCTGCCAGCTGCTCTTTCTGCTTACTTATTTATTTAAACAGACAAGTGTATGCTCTTCAGGAAGCAAGGGAATGGTCAGTTGTTAAATGTGACAGCACAGTGTAGAGCTCAAGATGAATGTCCTGCCTTTAGGCTTGACCCAAGGCCGCTGGGGATGCCTTAACTTAAGGCTAGGTCAAAAAAATGTGAATAGGAAGCTGTCTGGGGAAGAAGCAGAGAAAGTGAAGTTCAAATAGCCTTTGCATCTGCAAATTCAGCTGTTTTAGTCAGAGATTGTTGTCTGGGGTTTTAATGTGTTTTTCCGTGCATCTTAAAATGCATGGGGAGATTTATTTGTTTGTTTATTTATAGCTGCTGCATGGAAAACAAAACTCTCAAAAATCTGTTGGGAGTAATTGCACTTTTTCTGCTTGGTGTTTATTTTATCAAGCAGATTTGTAGAGTTGACAGTGGGGTTTTTTGTGAATTTTTGTATTGTCTCAGCTGTGCCTTGCTGTAGGCCAACGAAAGATTTGGTCCTGCAAGTGCCAGGCATGCAACTCCGTTAGTTGGCAGAGGTTAGATGTAGCAGTCTGTAGTAGTGAACCCAAAGGAAAATGGTATGCATGGGTAGAACAGAATAGTAGTTCTAAGAGTTTCTTCCAAATGTTTGTTGTTTGTATAGTGTTTCTGTATGCTGTATCCATTTCTGGCAGAGATAATGAAATATATGTTGACTGAGAGATCAGCACCCCTGTATTGTTTCTTCTAAGATAATTTGTAAGCATGGTGATTTTATTTCGTATTGGTTCTCAAGGAAATTGTTCAGACTTCAAAAACAAACACAGTTGATTAGTTCTACATTATTTCATTTCAGTGCATTATTTCAACCTTGTTCATTAAAGCTGAAGAGGAGAACCTGGGTCTGAAGGACCACTGTTGACAGGAACCACTAGCCTGGAGCACAGAATTCAATAATAATTGATTAATGCAGTTAACTGCTGATTTCTTTTCTTTGGAAAAGCCAATTATTCTTGCCAATACCTTTTATACATGAGCCTTCACTTAAAATTTTAAATTGTAACCTGTAATAATAATAACATTTTAAACTGTAATGCTTGCTGGGGAGCAGGGGGTGGGGAAAGAAGGAAGGAAAAGAAAGACAAAAAATGAGACCTTTTTAACACTGACCCTGTGCAGTTCCACTGAAGCAAAACCTGAAGTAGATAGATGTATTGTAGTAAATATTAAATACGTTAAATTTCCTGTCAAGTACAGTGATTTTTAAATTTATTTTATTTTTATTTACTTGGAGTGGAAAATGGTTTCATGTGGAGTTTTAGAGAAGACCTGACTGCTGGTCTTTACTGTATGAAAGCCAGTTTCTATTACAGAATGAAAGCAAATGAATGTGTGCTCCCTTTGATATGGAGACCAGGAGGGATGCTGTAGTTGTAGACTGAATTTTGTACAGTAGCTAACCACATTTGTATGTGCATGTAGAAAATACATGTGTGGGTGGGTAAGTGACAGCTTGAAGTTTTTTGATAGGGTGTAAAAGATTGGAAGTGGCAAAAGATGAGCAGTGTGTTAATACTGATCTCTTTGCTTAGAGCAGCTCGTTGTTTCTTCAGATGTGCGAAAAGAAGGACTTGAAGAACTTGCAACACAGCAAACTTGTAGAGGTGCAGTCACGTCTGGGACTTAGGGTTGCAGCAGAAGATCAAAGGTACAAAGCTTTGGTCTCTGTGTCTGCAGCTGGACTTAAGCCTAATTCAGAACTGAGCGACTGCCCTTGCTGTATGAAGGCCCTGGTGGTGTTTGTGAGGCAGGGGAGGACAGGCATGGGCACTCCTTCCTCTGAACTTCTCCTGGGAGAGCAGCTATTAGGGGAAAAAACACTTCATGTTGAAATTTTGACTCAGATATATGTGTATGTATATATATGCTTCAAGAATCATAACTTTTGATTTCTGCATGACTTCTTTGCTGTTCTGAACTTAGTTCAAGAATAGCGTGTAGAAAATCCCCTTATGCTACTCCTTAAGTGTAGATAAGCTGCATTTCCACAGAGTGAGCCTGTTTGAATTGTGGAGGGGAAAAATGATCAACTTCCCTAACAGGCAAAGTTTCCATATCCTCAAGGATTCAAACATCTTTAGAACCACTTCAAACATCTTTGGGTTTCTATCTGTAAATTATTTCCCCAGCTCTGTATTTTTGCTGTAGGGAATAAGAAAATAAATATTTAATGGACATGAAGGCATTCTTCTGTATTGGGTGTATTGGGGACATTCCCCTCCCAGGCCTGTCCACAGACTGCTTGGCTGTCCCCTGGGGTCAGTACTGCTGTGCTGCTCAGGATCTGATGGACAGCATGTGGGGACACCAGCAATTTTTTACTAATATTTACTAATTGTTGATAAATTGTAAAGCAAATCTTATCCTGTCATTTCTTGAAGAAGGATTGAAATGTAGGAGAAAACTTGTGGGGTTTTGTTGTCTTTTTTTTTTTT
>VXAY01006698.1:1762078-1778462 GCA_013399855.1 Oxyruncus cristatus
TTTTTTTTTTTTTTTTTACTTCTTTGGTAGTCTGTGTGCTTCTGCTGTTTGAAGTGGGATTAGAGGTACTGGGTGAGGAGGTGCCAGAGAGAGGACAGTGTCCATGTCCATTTCATAGAATCACTAAGGTTGAAAAAGAACTGAGATATCGAGTCCAATTGTTAATCTAACACTACCAAGCTCACCACTAAACCGTGTCCCCAAGGGCCACATCTAGATGTTTTTTTGAACGCTTCCAGGGTTGGCAATTCCACCACTTCCCTGAGCAGTTTGTTCCAGTGCCTGACTACCCTTTTTAATGAGGAAATATTTCCTGATATCCCATTTAAACCTAGCCCATGCCCAACTCTCCTCATTAGCAGGCAAAAGTACTTTTTTTCTAAATCTGCCTTAGTACCAAGTCAGGCCTTAGTCTACCTTCTCCTTGAGTACATCAGATACAGTCCTACTGAAGACAAAATACTTTATGATTTCTATGTGAACTTTGGTTTATCTTCTCATGCTGATGAATTTGAAGACTAAAACCAATTTTGTCTACATAGGATTTTATGAAATGTGCAAATGGATGCAAATATGGGCTTTCCCCCCCTCCCTCTGTGTATTGCTCTCTGTATAGAACAGCCAGTGTCAATCTCAAGATTGTGTGTCTGCTCTGGGGAAAGGGTTTGTGACTTTTGGATAACCTTTAACTCTAGGAGCCATTCAGAGATGCAGAGTTACAAAATCACTTTAAAATGTCAGTCAGTCTACAACTTGTTTTTCATGTGTTCTAAGATTAAAACTGCGTAAAAATAAGGTGTCAGTGTTTTTGTGTTGGAAACATTGTTTTCTCTAAGCCGCCTGTTGGGCCACCACTGTTGTAAAAAATTGAAGACTTTTTTTTCACTTCCTCACTTTATTTAATTTGAAACCAATCTTGTAAAATGTGAGGGAATGAGATTGTTTCTACCAAAATGAAACTGACTGGTCCACATACACTCTAAAGTGAGACTGATGAATGGTATAAATTAAATACCAGGTTTACCTTAGATATATTTGGTGTTTTGATGCACTATCTTTTCCTGCACTGACTGATTGCCTAGCCTGAATAATTTATTTTCCTCTGCATGTGTTTGTCCCTGGGTAGAAATTTTGTCTGTGTGAGAGAGAAATATTTATTTATATTTTTCTATGTATATAAAATATATAAAATTTGATTTGTCTTTCTGAACAGTCTTCATGCTTTTGACTTTGAAAATGGACGCACTGAAGAAATGACGTGTGGGTTCAATGACTGCAGAGATGCTATTTTTGAAAATTTAATGTCAGGCTATGTAGGGAATGCCAAAAATATGTAAATCCATAGAGCAGGAAATGACTCCATCAGAATTGGGGAAACCAGATTGGGGGGGTGTGGATTAAATGAAGTGGGTTTAGATGTCTTAAATAATTGTTTCCAAGCAACTAATGCCAACTGTTGAGAGTAAAGTTAATTTGCTAATGGGAAGACTGGACCCTTTGAAAAGCCATTTCAAGCACCAAATCTGTTCTAGAGATTTAATAATTAATCAAAGTGACTACATTAAATGTCAGTGAATATATCCATGTGTTGCTGCCATACCTCTCTCTCAACATGAGTTACCAGGCTCTTAATGATTAACACAGTGAGATCTGTAATGTAATAGTAATGCTGGTGCACTGGAAGGAAGGCAGAGTACCTCTTGAACACTCTTACTGCAAATTGTTCAGCTTGGACTTTGTTACAAGCAAGTGGTTATAAGCAGTGCTTTAGAGGGGTTAACCCACATTCACATCTTGCTTGGTGATTGCTTTTCTTTTTTTCAGAATTGAACCCAAACATATAGGGCAGGAACTTCAGCTCCTGCTGTCACTCCCCTGTGGTTTCCCTATGCTGCTTAATGGAATAGCAGATGTTGCAAGGAAGATGCCAGGGTTGCAGAGAGCTTTGTTTACCATAGTGAGGTTGGCCGATAGAATTTGGCTTGGTGGTTTCTGTCTATTTCTTGTGGATTACTTGCACATTTAAGTATTCATGCAGTGGTTCAAGGTGTGCTTGTGCTGTGAAGGGGTGTTAAAATGATACAATGTCTCATTTTACACACGTGCAAGTGTGCGTGGACTATTCAAGGCATCAGCTGTGGTAGTGCAAGAAATTTGCAATAGCTACGTGTGATACAAATAAACTGAAATTGCAACTTGTGGCATGTTTTCCATGTTTCTGGTCACAGAAAAGCAGCAAATCTTTTGCACTAGAAGAGGTCTCTGTAGTTGTGAGCTGTTGGTGATAGGCCTGTACTGCAGTGCACTACTGCGTGTGGGTGCATGCGCACACTGGAGATATTTTAAGAAAAGCCTTCTGGCCTTCTGGGAAGAAAGAAATCACTCAGTTCCTGAAAATCCACTTACGTGCAGAACAGTGTGCTGTCTAGAGTGGTTTGCAGTGCTCTCTAGAGCTGCATCGAGTCACTGAACACTTATCCCAGTTTCTTCATAATAACCCTGTTTTTGAGAGAGGCATGTGCTTGACTCATGTCACTTTAGTAGTGAATATTTGTGTAATGTAGTTGCCTTATAGTCGTGGGATAAACAGGTCACAAAGGACTTCAGAACATAAGGTTTGGTAGTGGACTTTCTGCAAACCTGTGGCTCAACCTGGTGCTTGAGCCATAGATGCCTGAGCAGAAGATGCTCTGGGCAGCAGAGGTGCCTAGTTGAGAGGATTTCTGTTGTAATGGGCTAAAGCGGGCTACTAGAGCTCTCTGTCAGTAGACAGCATTGTTTCCTTGAGGACTCCAGTCACTCAAGGTAAGCTGCCAGGTTGTATTCGTTTCTTATTTCCCATAGCTTCTTGTGTGAGAGATGGCAGTCGCATCGCACAGTTTAAAAAGTCTGGGGGGAAAAAAAGTAAGATTGTACTTCTAAATGATTGAAATTACCAGAAGTCCAGCATAAAAGGAGACAATAGGCTTGAAAAGGCAAATTATAAGGCAGTAGGATCTGTGGTGGCTGTGATTGTTTTCAGAGCTGCGTTTTGATCTCTCAGAAGCTGTATGCTTCTTTAGAAACACCATTGCCTATAACCTTATATTAGTAGTGTACAAAAATATTCTCAGCATAAACATTGATTCGACTTGGTGGAAACATGGCCTGAATAAGAGGCCTTTGAAGTAGGTAAAAGATACTGCATTGGCTTCTGCAAAGATCATAGTTAATCCAGGTAGTCAACATACTAAAGTAATTAAAGAATTCCTTTTACTGTACAGCTGCCTGTCTCCTGTTGCCCCATGAGTTTTGTTCATAACATTGTGATTCCAGGGCTTCACAGAGTTGGTAATTAAGTCTAATAGAGTTAGAGATTACTTTGTATTTTTTATTAGACATAATTCAAATGCAGAAGTGTTTTTTGTTTTGGCTGTAAAACTGAGCTCCCACCTTTCCTCCTTCTGATGGAGCTGGTAATTGCCCTTCCATCCTACATCACCTGCTGGTAGGTATGTGTGGATCACAATTGGGCTGTTGCTGGCAAGCCAATGGGCTTTGCCAAAAAGCCCTTGGTGAAGGGGGCAGCAGGGGTGCAGCGCCTGGTTGGATTTGTACTTCTGGTGAGCCATAGATTCAGCATCATTGTGCTACTGGAACATGTGTCAGGACTTCAACATGTTGTGAAGAAATATTTTATGGCCCAAAAAAGAAGGAGAATCAACAACTCTTAAAGCTAAAAAAACCTGCCTCCAAAACAAAAGTTTGGGATTTGTGTCTGGATGCAATGAAGCAGTAGTTCTTTCCTTGTATTTTCTGTGGTCTTAATGTTCGGCTCTTAGATACTCTGAGTCATAGTGATGGACACTGTAAGCAGATTTACAGAAATCAAAGCTTTTATTGGTAATGAGGAGATCTTGCTGACTGGAATGGCAATTCTCAATGCTTCTTGAACACTAATTCAAATAAAATTATCCAAACACAGAGTAAGAACCAGCAGTTTTGGGTGGGTGTATATATCTCTGATTAAAAGCAAACTCTGGAGAAGTTTATTAAAATACAAACATGCAGAGGGTGATTGTAATGTCAGTGGGCAAGAGTTAATGGAGTGCAGTAGAGGCAGTTGTGTACTATAAAACCATATTGTTTTATCACTGAAACTGTGCTGTCATTGCAGGCTTTGAAAGTGTTTTGTACCTGTAGAAAGTATTTTTCTTCTTTTGCTGGAAAATTCCTCAACTGTGTATGTAACAAGAAAGTACATTAAAAAAGGATGCAATTAAATAATGCAATGTGACTAACAAACGTAAAAGGGAAATTACAGTGACTTTTCTTTTTAAAGTCTTACTCTGCCAGAATTTTCTGTAGTGCAAAGATGCCCCAAATATTTTCTTTTTGCTCTTCTGAAATTTGGGGATACCATGCATGTTTGTACACATCTTCATTTTATATAATGTTTTCAGAGTGGTAAAAAGTAAAGCAAGGATTGAAATATTGAAGATAATTCTTTTTTTTCTACTTTCATTCATAATATTTACTTTATATAGTTTTCTTTTATAACCACTTCATTAGTTGCCCTTGTTCTTGTCAACCTTTGCTGTAAAATTAGGAGAGAGTTAAAAATACTGTAAAAAATTGACAAAAAAAGGAAGTTCTATCCAATACAGCAGATAGACAGAGCAGGGTGAGCTTGGGTCTGTTTGCTGTCATTCATGCAACTGTACACAGGGTTTCCCTCAAAAACCCTTTCTTGTTAGTTTTTCTTCTTACGTACATAATTGTATCTATTGTATGTATCTCAGTATTGTCTGCACACATGTATGTAAAATATATAAGAAGCATTAACACATGAAAAGGTAGCGTGTCCCTTTTCTCCCTGTGAGGAGAGGGAGCAGGCAGAGCTGAAGCAGTGCCAACTGCGTGCCTGGGCCCCAAGAAGCAGAGCCACACGTGCCACTGAAGCATGAAGCATCACGAAGGCATTGCTTGAGCCTTGACTGCCAGGCATGACAGTAGTTTTGCCCTGAGAACATGTCAGAGTGCCTTGAAAGACTTTTCTGTCAGGAAATTCTCTGAGATTAATTTCATTTCCTCAGAGCGTTTTTGCTTTCAGTCATCTTCGTCCCTGCTTGCCCAGTTTCAGATTTGGGAACTGAGAGGGGAGATGAATCGCCAGAGCTCATTAAGCTACAGGAGAGCATTGTGTTGACCAGTGGTCTAGGAAAAGCTTCCTCCCCACAGCACATGGGAGCTGCCCCAGCTCCACAGGGTCATGTGTTGCATTTGCCAGGTCAAACTGTGCAGTAAATCTACAAATAAAAATAAATTCTCACCCCACTCTCATTTTCTACTGAGTGTAAAAAACAGACAGACATCCTTTTTGCCCTCATCTCCTTAAAGATCTTCTAAATGTTTACTTGATTTCATTCTAGCCCCATTGAGTAGCAGTTTTGGAAGCAGTCCAGATGGGAAAGATGCTTTCAGAAGGGGTCATTCCCTTGTGCTGTGTGTTTCTGGAGGCATAGCTGCTGCTGCCCAGAACTGCTTTTATGGGGGAGGAGCCTATCCCTGTCCCCCCCCAAGTAATTTGTGTGGACATGAGATAAATGCATATGCATACAAGGTAGGTATGTAAATATGAAACTGATTTTCAGTTTTCTGGACAGTTAAAATTGTTTTCCAAGTACTCCCCAAAAAAGTTAGAAACTGTACTCCTGTCTTTGCTCTCAATATTTTACCTCAGTTGGGTATCTCAGTGCAAATGTAGCGCTGGGCTCATAGCAATCAGTGAATTGTTTTGGAGGTTGCAGAGAGCAGTTTATTTTGGAGAACCAATCTTGATAAGATACACACGCTTTTAATCATTAGATTAGGAATAGTATCACTGAAGTTTGTGTGATGGCTTGTAAAAGGGAAATGCAGAGTAGTAGATAGAGACTAGCACAGATAAATTCATTGGTGGCTGAGATGGGGGGTTTACTTGTTGGATTTTGTTAGCTTTCCCCCACACTGTAGTCTTCAGATGCCACAGCTACTAATGCCCCCATTTGCTCATGCTTAGAAGAACTGGATTCCCTCCTGGACATCTTTCTTCCCCTCTGTTTTGTTGTACATGACCTACTTTTCAGTGCTTTCCCAGTCAGTAACAAACATCCTCCCTAATGTGCCAACCTGTGAGGAACAGCTAAATGACCATGACCACCCACTGTCAGGACAGTGCATAGATGGATATTGCAGAAAGTACATCCCCGTAGTTCTTGTTGACTGCAAAGTACTCCCTAATGAGTAGCAGTCATTTCCTCTGGGTCAGTTTTAACAAAAGCACCTATAAAGCAGATCACTGTAGTTATGTTCAGGTAGAGGAACTGTCCCTAAGCTGTGCACTCAGCTCTGCTAATATTGAAGATACATCTCTTTGTAAGGGGAGAAGGTGAGGAAATTATCACCTGAAATCATTGTAATTTTTATATTTATTGGAAGCCAGTGCTTTGACAGGATGTTGTGAGAAAAAACTCAAAATAGCTGTGGACTCCAAATCAAAAGAAATTTTTACATTTTGAGTTGACAGCAAGAGTCGGAATAAATGCTATTTGACACGAATGTCAAAGGATTTTCAAGATATATTTTTGAAAGAAACCATGCGTATAACTCCCAGCGTGGCTGCAGGCCGGAAATAGGGTTGGATCCTTTGCCTGGTTGAAGTTTGCACAGTTTGTTAGCATAGGTGAGCTTTTTAAACAGAGCACTCATCTAGCCTGTTGAAATTACCTTCATACTTTAGTTATATGTGGAACTCAGGCTGGTTTTGTACCATGAAGGACTTGGTTAGTCAAATGGTGGACTGGTATGTGCTTGAAATCAGGAGATTTTGAAATAGGTGATTCCCAAAAGAGTGTCTAATAAATGCTGTATGTTCCAGGATGCAGTATGTGAGCCTGTACTTTCCCTATCATCTTCATATTTGAGGCTCTGAAATGCAGTGGAAGTAATAAGCCTGCTATTGTTGAAAGAAACTGCTGTAGATTTGCTGTCTATGCATATTACATTTTAAGACAAAGCTTTCGCAACCCAGTGGAATTTCAGCTTTTAAATTAATCTACTGAAGAAAAATTCCTCAAGGTATCCCCAGTAGAACTGTCTTAGCTAAATCCAAGCAAAAAGAAAGGTAAGATTATATGTAAACTTCAGGAGATAGTTTGTGTAATGTGGCATTTAAGTATGATTGTCAGAGACAGCATGAAATTATTGTGACTGAGAGAGCTGAAGTATGAAAGCAGGTAAGCTTTTATCCAGTTGTAGCAGGACCATTTTTAGTCAAAATACTTATTTGCTCATGTGTTTTGAGCCTTGCCTGCAAAGATGGAGCATCATGCTGACTTCTGCTGTAGCAATGTCCAGTATATATGCTCCTTCTAGTCGTTGAACACAGTATAAGTTTATACTGAAGAAATGCAATCTGCAGCCAAATGATGGGATGTGGCAGATTACACTGAAATCCATAGTGTCTCTAGTATCATATCAGCCTGTCCTAAAAGCATGAGCAACTTGCGTTATTTTCTATCTTCCATAATGGTTGAGAGGGTCGGAGTGTTTTGAATATTTTTGGTGAGAAAGGGCCTAAATCTGTGTTTCTGTCTCTGTAAGTGTTCTCTGAAAAAAAAGGGAAAAGCCTGTGTACTGGTATTTTTTCTTCCTTGTTCTCTTGGGACGTTTGAGCCAAAAGCTGTAAGTTGAGAAAGGCCCTTGTCAGGACTCTGCCAGGCATCTTAGTGGTGGCTCACTGACTTCTCACAGGCACTGTACCAAGAACATGGTTCAGAAACATGTTAAACTCAACAGCCAGAACAGTGGATGTTCCTTGAGTTTTTACACTGTCATCTGTATCGTCCTCACAAACCATTGAAGTATGGATTGGATAACTGGCCTGTGAGCTGGACTGAAAATTGACCAAACTGTCAGGCTTAGAGGATTGTAATCGGCAGCACCAAGTCCAGCTGGAGGTCAGCCATAAGTTGTGTACCCCAGGGTTTGATATTGAGAGCAATACTGTTTAACATCTTTAATGGCCGGGATGATGGGACAGAGGGCACCTTCAGCATGTTTGCTGGTGGCACAAAACTGTGAGGAGTGATGGGCACACCACACGGTTCTGCTTTATTCAGAGGGATCTTCACAGGCTGGAGAAATGGGCAAAGAGGAATCTCATGAAGTTCAGCAAGAGGAAACAGAAAGTCCTGCACGTGGGCACCCACGTACTGTTATTTTCTGGGGTCTGACCAGCTGGAAAACAGCTTGGTGACAAAGTGCCTGGAGATCCTGGTGGACACCAAGTTGACCAGGAGGCAGCAATATGCCCTTGTGGCCAAACTGATCAAGGGAGGTGATCCTCTCTGCTCAGCCTGGTAAGACGCACCTGGAGTGCTGTGTCCAGTCCTGAGCTCCCCAGTGCAAGAGAGACACGGACATATTGGAGCAGATCCAGTAAAGGCCATGAAGATGATTATGGGCATAGAGGACCTGACATATGGAGGGTGAAGGTAAGAGAGCTAGGGTTGTTCAGCCTGGAGAAGAGAAAGCTCAAGGGGATTTTATCAATGCGTGTGACGAGAGGCAGTCAAGAGAGTGGCACTTCTCAGTGGGGATCAATGACAGGACAAAGAGCGACAGAAACAAATACGAGAAATTCTACTTCAAAATCAGAAAAATGTCTCACAAGTATAAAAGGAGAGATTGCTACAATAAAATATTAACAAATACACAGTAAATAGACACCTTAACAGTATTGTATGTACTGTTCTGTCTGTAACAATTTACAGAGTGCCTCGTCAAGGACAAGGAAGTTATCAATCACTGTAAGTAGCAAATTGATCTTGGTTTTACAGACCAACTGAAAATAAATGTTCAGCGGAAAGTGAGTTGATTCTTTTTCATTTTGCTGTTGTGCCAGTTTCTGCTAAAAATGCTGCCATGATTTTAGCAGTTTGTCAAACCAGAAATGATTACATCCTAAGTACTATTGGGAGGAGTTTAAAATTCAGCAGTCTTGTGAGGGAAGTAAATAAAAGTATCTTGTGCCTGTGTGTGTTGCTAGCAGAAAGGGCATACCAGGATCTGACCACAAGTGTTATTTTTTGTCAACTTGTCTAATAAACACATATTTAATTGCTACCCTAATTATTACTTACTTGTTATTTGTGGCAATTATTCTTATTTCATATTATCCTTTCTATTAAATAACACATATGTACTTTAAAATTATGATGTTGTAATAATATAGATAGGAAGGTTGTAATCTTTATGGGACTGAGGAAATAATTCACAGGTCATGTGCAATAAAATGTAAAGAAGAAAGATGAATGTAGCTCCATACCTACAGACTACAGAAATGATCGTAGCAATTTTTCAGCCAAGTTCTGCAGGAAAAAGCAATTCTCCTGTCTGGGTCATAAATGGTCTCTCTTTCTAGCATCTTGAATCCTTAATGCAAACTCTCACTGTGTCATTTCAGTAATAAAATCTCGTCTCATTCAGTTGACAGATTGGATGCAGATGATAAATTCTTGGATTAAGTGTACATCAGTAAAAGTTAACATTTCCTGATTCTTTATTTTTATGTATTGTGTTAGGTCATGTGCTCTTGATACAAGATTTTTAATTACATGCCTTTGGTAAATAGCTTGATTAGAAGCTATCTGGTGCTTGTCTTCAGTTATATCTTTGGGATAGAACTTCAGTTAAAAAGGATCAGAATAAAAGAAATTATTAGTTTAAAAAGTGTGCAGTTGTGGTACTTGATCTTGTGTTCTGTCTTTGGAAGGTAGATGAAATAATGATTATAAAAATGGCAAGGAATGCAATCGGAGGAATACAACCAAAGCAGGATTTGTATGCCACATCCTTGTTGGCTGAGGTTGGGAGGGCATGACTGATTGAATGTGATTGCGCTGCATTTGAGTCTCAGTGTAACATCAGTGAATAGGACATGCATAAATGCAAATCTTAAGAAGTAAGAGAGAGGGCTGAAAGTATGTGGCACGTGTAAGTAAATGCTTCAGAAAATGGAAATTGAGCATTTATCCCAATTTATAACCGATTTCTGTGTTTTGACCCAGAAAAGCTATTTTCTGTTACCAGTCTCCATTGCACATCTGTACCTTCATCGTGGCACAATGGGTAGTTAGAGCTGTAAGCAGCAAGCTATCCGATGGTGCCAGCATTTGTCGTCCTAGGGAGTGTAAGTGCCTGCTTTGCTACTTTATAATTTCTGTCACTTGAATAGAAAAGGAAGACTTAGCAAGTTTTAAGGGAAAAAGTGGAAAACAAACCCTTTGGTAATCTGGGTAATAACATGTGCTTAGCAGCTGGCAATGTCATTTTTGATTTGTATGTAATTATTACTCAGTTTTCAGTGGTGCTTATATTCCTTGCTCCTGAT
The DNA here is from genome assembly GCA_013399855.1 of Oxyruncus cristatus. Lineage (NCBI taxonomy): Eukaryota > Metazoa > Chordata > Aves > Passeriformes > Cotingidae > Oxyruncus > Oxyruncus cristatus. Next base: position 1,772,493 of record VXAY01006698.1, read on the forward strand.
GAGAAGATTCCTTTGTATGCATCATTATTATCTCTTCTGACATGTGCCTTAGTGACATTAATCTGTGTTTTATTTTCTGCGGCAGTAATAACAGGGTTGTCTTTCCCTAGCTTTATTATGTTGTCGGGCTTTCTGAAGTTGTCTTCATAACACAAAGGAAAAGTTTAGTGTAGGGATCCATGGAGAGACACGTAATGTTTAGCATTGGGGAAGCAGCTCCTGTCATCTTGCCTGCTTCTTCCTTGCCACGCTGTGAATGTGCTTTCCACAGTGGTGGGCAGGCAGGCAAAACCACTCCTGTTTCAAGTTGTGCAATTGAAAATACTTAATTAAATGTCTTCAGAAAGGGAGCAGCTATAGAAGCTTTATATTCTTGATAGGAACATTTCAATCCTTTTTGCAGTTTATTCTAAAAATGCAAAGGATTGTTGGGGGCAGCTAAAGATTTATTCACTTTTAGCTGGACTGAAATAGCCTAGTTACTTTCAAAATATGAGTTGATAAAATGACTCACTCATTTGAAATCATCCAAATGGTGTTTTTCCAGAGCCTTGGGATACTCTTTGCTTTATTATGAGATGCTAATGGGTCTTCTCAGACTGCTGAAGAAACTTTGGGTGCACTGCACTGTGACACATCCTGGCTAGCGCAGTGGTGTACGTGTACTGTTTTCGTCTGTTGTCCTCTTGGTTTCCTGGTTTTTTTGTGTGTTATATACTTTGTGTACTAGGATCTTTCCTCTGTCTCCAGTGAGAATCTATTTGGGAAATTTCTGTGAACACACAATATTCAACCTTACACATCTGATTGTAATATTAATATAACAAAACCCACAGTGTGAAATGTAAATGGTGGGTGGAGGTTTCACCTGAGCACCTCTACTTCTCTTTCTGCTCGTCTTCTTTATACTACTCTTTTTTTTTGATTAAATACTGTATTAGGGAAGAGAAATATATGCACAGTAGACATATAAAATGAATGCATCAATATTAAAAAGTAAAGGATTAAAATTAGAGGCTTTGTCTTTATTTCTACCCTGCCTTTCCTTTTCCCTTATTGCCTCTATTATAGTACTGGGAATTTATTCCCCACCATATAAAGTCTCCGTCTTTGCATGTGACTGACAGAGTTTGTGTCATGGATACTTATTTCATGGGGAAAAAAAGAATTTTTCCCTCTCTTTGGGATGTTGCTGGAATTGTTACCAATTTCTTACTGAAATTTAAAAAATGAGATCTCAGAATCCATGACTGAACTGTCATTGAGGGCTGAATCAACTCAAACTTTTCCATTTGAGTTGATAGCTAAAAGTCTGTTGGTAGGGACAAAGTGGTGGTGGGGGTTTGGATCTAGCTTATACATGGTCTCAGATGATCTTTTTCTCTCTTTTAAGAAAAGAAGCCTAGGAATTGAGGTATCCCTTGCTCTGTTCATTAGTATTTTCACATGACCTGGCAAGGAGAAGATGTTGCGGTTAGATTGTGATATATTTTTCATTTCACTGAAAATCCAAAAATTTATTGATGTTTATGTTTTCTGAGAGTTTAAGAGACTCCTGAAAATTCTTGTTTTGATACACTGCACTTTGTTGTTCTCTAGCAATGTTCTCCAAATCCTCCAGGCATGGCTGTACTGACAATTAAAGCATAATCTCATTGTTCTATATTTTTTTGAAGCATAGAGTGAAAATGTGAGAAAACAGTTGGCGGGTTTTCTCCCTTTTCTCAGACTAAACAAAAGCCTTTTATTTTACAGGCATTTAATGCGCAAACAAGTAAGTCTAATTACTTGTTCATCCGCGTGTTAAACTATGCAGCACTCTTAATGTGTCTGTAGTTCTGAATTTACGTGACTGGTTTAAAATAGTGATAAACACCTCTTTGTGCTGCAACTGCTTAGGAGTAGAGACTCTGGGCTATATCCATTTTGGCAAAACCCTATTGACTTCAGAATTGTCACCCCAGAAGTGGTTTCTCCTTACATTACTGCCTAACCTCAATTACCTGCATCTTTGCTTGACAACATTTATTACAGTCCTTACTACTTTTACTTATCTCTAATCATTAATTTTTCTTGGAGGCATAAGCAGTTCATGTTTAGTGGAACAGCAGTAGTTTCTAAAAAAACCTACTTGATAGATTTGTAGTGTGTGAGAGAATATACTATTGCCAGTGTGTAGAATGGTTCCATCAAAACCTTCCCCCGCAAAATGCCCTTGATGACTAGCTGCAACTAAACACAGTAAGGCTCTGTGCTGTGTGGAGAATTGTGTATTATGACCTAAAAGGTAGAAAATAATTTTATATCCTCTAGACGAAAATATGGCTTTTGGTATTATATGCCATTTAAGCAATTGCCTTAAAGATCATTCCACGTGTTTTTTTCATACAAGGTGAATGGCTCACAGAACCATTCATCTGTCTTTTTTCTATTTTTTAGTAGGAAAAATGCTGCTGTTACCCAAGATCATAGCAGACCATAGTTATTTACCATTATTCTCACTGAGTACACGTATTCTGGCTCTGAATACATTGTCAGAAATAAGAGATTATACTGGGGTTTTTTTCTCCTGAAAGGTAGAATATATCAGTACACTGTCATGTGAATGTGAGTAAAGTAATACATAAGACAGTCATATCAGGTAGTAAATAAGAAACAGGCTAAACAAATCGAAAAGTCTCCTCTTAGGAAGAAGGTGGTGAAAGATCTTGCAAGATAAATTTTCAGTAACCATAGAGAATGTACACAAATTCCTCAGGGAAAGGTCTCATGCAGTTGGTCCACTGCTTGGAGAGCAGTTGGGTGCCTGTGTTGCACACAGCTTGCTGGGTACACAGTGTAGTAGTCCTGGGTATGCTCAACCTATCTCATTTGTGTGAGAAAGCCTGATCACAAATACAGACAGACACTGTTGTCTTTCCTGTTTCTAGTGTGTGATAGAGGAGCACATAGCTCCCAGTAAGACAAGGGACCCACAATAAGCCCTGTGTATGTAATTAAGGGACAATTCCTGTCCTAGAGGGGTCCTTAATATAGAGGAAGATGACAAAGAACCACTGTTCTGATGGAGCTGTATGATCTGAAATTTTCAACTGTACTTGTATGATGCATGGATGACTGGTTTTATGGTGAGGGGTGAATTTCCAACTATCACTGCATGCTTTCATGAGGACATATCTTGTAGAACTGCTGTTGAAGGCTCCCTGTGAATTTCTCTATAATTAGTTATAATTGTACCAACTATCAATCTTTATAAAATCTTTCATTTGTGTAGAAAAATTGTTGAGCAAATTCTGATAAAGCTGCTCAAGCAGCCTGAAATTTCCACAACCAAGAGATCTGATGAGAGACAGAAGTCTAACTGATGCCATTTATGAATCAACTCTTCATAATGGTTATAGGAAATATGTCCTTCTGTATTAAATATTTTCTCCAAAGTGGTATTTCTCATGCCTGTAAAATCACCTGGTGCTCAGCTTCCCAGCCTACCTCAAACCCCAGTCTCTTTGTCTTTGAAATTCAGGTCACTTGGGTTTTGGCAATTAGATTTAACACCCCAGTTTTAGTCACTCAAATCTTACAACCTTGACAGTATTTCTTCACCCAAATCTCTACCCACTTTTGAATAAGTACTTTTGACTAATAACATTATTTTGATGTGAACTGATAATAAAGAAAAAACGTCTCCTTTGTACAGTATTCCCCTGTGCCGTATTTCTTCCGTTGTTTAAAATGAATGGGCTGCCTCTGCCCCTCCGTCCTTGCTGACTAGGTTGTTGGCTCTGCTGAATCTCTTGTGAATTGCTTCTGCTGAAGGGCACATTTTCCCCAGCTGTCTCTTGGAAGAGAATAAAGGGGTTGTTGCTGATAAGACAAACCTTTATGTGGTTGGTGATTTCTTTATATGTGCACACCGTCAGTTGTGCATCAAGCTATGGCAGTACAAGGTGGCGAAGCCAAACCCAGCCATTGGTTAGTAGGAGCAGTAGTGGTGGGGTGATCCAGCAGGTTCTTGAAATATCCAGTATTGCCCACTTTTCTGGGTAGGTTCCTGGTTTGATGATCCAGGTTGTGTGGGATAGGAGGAGGGTGTGTAAGATCAGGGTTGACAAAGGAGGACCAAGGTTAAACTGTGACAAAGAGCCATCACAGAGGACTGTTGTGCATAAAGCAAAGTTAAGCATGACTTTAAGACAAAGCTTATTTTCCTGAAGCAGTTGCAAAAAGCCCACAGTGATAAGGCATTTTATTTTGTTGTTTTTCAGCATAGTAGAAAGTCGTTTAGTCTAAGAAACTGAAAATCATTTTAGGCTTAGCAACATGTTGAGACAAATGATAAAGTATTTAAAAGCCTCATTTTACTGAAGAATAACCATCCTTAACAATTAAACTCATTTTAAAAAGCTTTCAGAAAGTCACAACAGAAATTTAGCTTACAAAATTGACAATAATTTAGGATTTTTTGTTGTATACAGTTTCACGCTGGTGGTTTCACTAAAGCTTCAAAAATACAATGAAGATAAGGTAGTACTGAAGACATTGGCAGGGGTTTTTTCTGTTTTATTACTTTCCCTTTTCTAGTCTGCTATTTCAAATATGAATTATACTTTGCTGTCCCTATTCTTTGTTGTTTTTCATATTCAGTGTGATATAAATATCATAGTTCAAGTTTGAATGTCTTATAACTCTTTAAATAGTGTTCATGTTATTTGTTTCTCCAAGGAAAAGAAAAAGGAAAATAATGTTTCATTGCATTATGTAGACACCAACTTCAGACTTGAAATAAATTTGTTTGTTTCTGTAATCATGTCAAGTTCTGTGTTCGTTGCACTAGGCCTGTGCTTGGCCTTATGGTTGGTTTTTTGTATTACTTGGTATTTCACTATGCTAAAAATTACTGGTAATTGTTTTTACTGTTGTATTAATTAACTATTCATATACATGTTCATTTCTCTTTGAATTAATTCCCTGGGTTTGGGTCACTCAACAGCTGTTGGCTCAGGCGTTCTGGTTCATAACTGACAATGCATGGAAAAGTTGTCATGGTACATTGTTGTGTCCAGAGAATAACTTGCATTCAAGTCTGCCTTGACAAAACCAAAAATAAATGAAAATGTCCATATCTTCGAAAATAACTTAAGAAAATCAATAGACATTCTAGCATGTTTTACCCCATTCATTTCTTCAGTTTTCACTATGCTTGCTGCAGTTTCTTGCCAGTTCATGATTTTCCTTGGTCCTACAGTCAACAAAGCTTTTCCAGACCCTTCCTTTGACATTGCTTAGGCTTACTAATGAAAAGGTTTTGTTGTGATGGTTTTTAAATAGCAAATAATCTTTACTACGGAGACAAAATTTGGCATACATTTTATGACTGTTTTTTCTCTGTAGCTGTGAATCCGTTCCTTGTGTTGATTCAGCCCAAATTAAATCTGAGGTCAGCCCAAGTTTTCATCTTTTGTCTCTTCCTTCCATTTTAAAGAGTTTGTTTAGTTTAAAGGGTTACTGCTTCAGTCCAAATGGCGCAAGTGTGGACTATGTGTTTGCATATAATTTTTATATGCAAGACTATCCTGTAATAGTAATAAAACAGTACATTTTCATTGTCTAGTGTAATAAGTCACCAGAATTTGATTTCTGTCTTTGCTGTGACCTACCTTGTCCCTCTTCCTCCTTCACTCCCTTATCTGGGCTCTTATACATATGCTGCTTTGTTTTTCCAGTTCTTATGTCTAATATTGTTCACAAAACCCTTAATTTAAGTTTGTGGTTTTCATAATTTTGAGACTTAGAGTTTCCATGAATGTTTCAGTTTCGAAATGTTCCCAATTACACACTTCCTGAACTTCTACACATTGGGATTTTACTCAGATTTATGATAATACATACTCATGTTTTTGAAATTTTGATCCTTTTTCACAGTTGTAAAAAAAAAAAAAAAAAAAAAAAAAATTATTTTTTTTTTACTTT
>VXAY01006698.1:1778467-1903786 GCA_013399855.1 Oxyruncus cristatus
AAAAAAAAAAGATTAGTCTTGTTTACTCTTCACATAACATGGCTCTCTTCACAGAACCACAGAATGGGTCAGGTTGGAAGGGCCACGGTGAGTCATCTGGTCCAACCTCCCTGCTCAAGCAGGGTAATCCTAGAGTACATTGCACAGGATTGCATCCAGACAGTTCTGGAATATCTCCTGTGAGGGAGACTCCACAACTTCTCTGGGCGATCTATTCCAGTGTGTGGTCACCTGCACAGTAAAGTTCTTCCTCATATTCAGGTGGAACTTCCTGTGCATCAGGTTGTGCCCATTGCTTCTTTTCCTATTGCCTGGCACCACTGAGAAGAGCCTTCCTTCAGATGCTTACACACATTGATGAGGGCCCCTCTCAGTCGTCTCTTCTGGAGTTCCTTGTAGTGTACTTGCTTTATTCAAAACACATGCTGTTTTCTAGATACCCTGGTCACCACCTTGATGAAATTATTAAATTGATTTTTTTAAATATCCTGTCAGTCAGCTCAAGAAAAATATTATTACTTTGCTAGGTTTTATTTCTGTACTAGATTGGGAAAACTAACTAGGCATATTATGGTGCTTTTCAACAGTTCAGAATTAGCAGACACTGCTGTAGATCTTCTGTATCTCTGTGTTGTATTTTACAGTGGAATTAACTCAGTTCCTTTTTCAAGCCATCTGGTTGGGGTTTTTTCATTTTAACTGCAAATGGCTAAGTGCAACTTCAGTTTTTCAGAGTGAAAAAATATGATCTTTGTTAGTAAAGCTTTAATTGAGTTTTCATCTCCTCTTTCTGCAAAAGTAACCTTCATTGATAGTGTATCTTAGCTTTGGTAAGCCACATAGAAGGAAAACCGTACAAACCAGAGCTTAAAGAAATGGATATATGGTAAGTTAGTTATGCTCAAATATAGAAGTATGAAAAACTTAAATGGCTTTTTAAGAAGTATTTGTTGTCTGATAAGCAATACACAGTTAAATTTATTAGAAAACATAAGAAGACAGCAATAGATACACTTCTACAGAGGTGTAGAAAGCTGGAAAAGTTTGAAGATAGAAATGTATCCCATCCAGAGAACTGGAGTAGTTTTTTAATTGCATTTATTATTTATCTTGACAGATGCTTAAATTATTTATCTCTGTCTTGTTAGAAAAACAGTAGAAGCATGATAGAAAACCTTGTTGTATTTCAGTACCTGATATGATGGTTTAGTTGTTGGTGAGCTTGCTGACGTGTTTGGGACGTGGACAAGCTCGGACCAGAGCTGTCTGATAGGTTTCTTGACCTTTCTGCCCATCTCTATCTGCCCATGTGCTGCTTCCTCTCTTGCCCAGCACTGTAGGCAACTGGGGCTTACCCACATACTGTGTGCTATACTCAATGTTTTATATTAAGTATTGAAAGATAATTTGGCTTTTCAGCTCTTTAAGTTACCAGTCATCAATGACTTAAAATGGTGGTAGGAGTACAGTTTTATTAGGTATACTCAGCCTTTACTTGTGGCTTCCCAGAACTGACCATGTTATGAATCTCAACTCTTTTTTTTCTGAGAAATGGTTGGGCAGTGCTCAGGGTACTTTGGAGTGTATGAGTCAGGCTGTGTGTATGCCACCAGAACCTTCTCTCGCTAGTTGGTGAGGTCATTGTGGGATTATGGGCAGAACCCACCAGAAATACAGCTGTCTGGAATGGGCTGTGTGATTTTTCTAGACATGCTTTATCATTGTGTCTTGAAACTCTACCTAAGTGGTTTGCAAAGGGTCACACAGCTGTAGGGGATGCAAGAACAAAGCTCAGTTGTGTATCAGCTGGAGAATCTTACTTGTTTGCCTTTAACATACAGAAGTGAGAGAAAATTAAAACAAGTTTCAGGAATAGGAGAGAGGATGAAATAAATGTAGGGCGGTTGGTATAGGAGTAGTATGTCTTGAGAGAGAGGAGAAATGCAGAAAAGATGCAATAATGAGAGACAAGGGTCAGGCAAGCGTTGTGGAGTCAGAACGGGCAAACTGACAGAGCTGAGAGACCACAATGGCCGGAGCCATCGGGGGCATTTGAATTGCATCCCAGAAACTCAACGTCTTTTGCATGGGTGGCAGTGAATTAGTAAAATCATTGTAAATGAAGGCTTAAGCACATATCGTGTGTGCTGTTAGCGAGAACCTGTCATTTCAGGTTGCTCTGTGCTATCTCCGGAGTTGCCTGAAAGCTGGTGTGCACAAGATTCGTAGCTGAATGACAACAGTAAACAGGCTGTCTCAGAAGCAGAAGTATGTCCACAGTCCATGTATTTCAGCAAATGTGTGACTGGAGGAGAAATACATTTTATGTCAGAGTCTTACAGTAGGATAAGATTTTGTTTATGGCTTGTGGCAATAGTTTCAATCTATGTGATACACCGTGAGCAATGTCAGTTATCCACCAAGCTTGCAGGAAAGTAAACAGACTGTGCACTCTGACTGTCAGCAGTATGACAGATAGCTAAGGTGTTCTGGGACATTACTCCTAAGAATTGTGTGGGTTTGTGTTGTGGTTTTTTTGTTTGTTTTTTTGTTTGGTTGGTTGGTTGGTTTTATGTGTGTTTGTGGGGTTTTGTTGTTGTTTAATTAGAAGATTTGTTTCTATAATCCTTAGTGCTTAAAAATTAAATATGCAACTGTTGTGTTTTTTTTTTAAGGTAGACATAGACTTTCAGGTGAGCTCCCCAGAACGACCTCTGACCAATCTCTTGTGTCATTTTTGCAGGGGTGCTGTAAGAGTTGTGTTTCCAGTTTCAAGTCGCAGGTCCTAACACTGCCAAGTTTTTTGAATAAATAAAAGTGAATCGTCCGCAAAGGAAAGAAATGCCAACTTACAGGTCCAACGTTTGCATTAGTGATTTTTTAGTACTTTATAATGCAGTAGTGTCTGAAGCCATGAATATGTGGAGGTGTCTGGGCCTTAAAAATAGCAGAAACACTCAAGAAATTTCACTGTCTAAAAGCTTCAAAAGCCTACTCTGTGTTTGGCTTGAGGAGTCATCCGAGGTGTAGTGCTTCAGTTTTGCTAGAGTAATGTTTTCTAACCAAATCAGTCATGTAATCTCCAATCAGATATAATTGTTAACTCTTCCTTTCCTTATCTTTTCAAAAAATTGAGAAATGCCCTTTTACCATGCTGGGCACAGCAACAAGGATACTGCAACCTGTGCATTGGTTTTCTCTTCCATCATCTCCATGTGTTAAGAGAGATGGAGAGGAGCACTTCTTCTTCAATAGCTGTAGTACAGGATATTTCCTTTTTGACATTCATACTGTGAGGGCTATTTTCCCTCTGTGTGTTGGTTTTAGTTTGGCTATCATGATGAATGAAAGAGGCATAGGTTAGATTTAGGTAACAGGTCTGAGCAGTGTGAGATGAGATGGAAAGAGAGTGTGTTTTGGACATAAGTGAACATGATGGAGAGGAGTGGAAAGAAAGAAAATGTGAAGTACTTGCTGAATTCACACAGGAAAAGCTGTAGCATGAAAAGAAAGGAAATGTGCAGGGGGGAGATAGGAAGAAAATAGGAAAGCACAAAACTTTTTCCATTCCTAGAAGAAAAAATTAAATCAGTCACTGTTGAGTGTAACAGCAGTGCACTACACTTAAATTTAAGGCCTTGAGCAGAGAGAATACAGGTTAGGAATTCTGAATTTTATCATTTTTTATTATTACTGTTTTGTTCAGACAGATAAATTATTTGACAGAAATAGGAAGCTTCTTTCAGGTTGAGGCTTTTGAGCCGGTTCTCGCTGCAAACGTGTTTGTAGAGTTTGATTATAAACTGCTGGAAATAGATAAAAATGAAAATGCTGATATAGCCTAGAGTGTGGTAATGAGAATATACTTCAAAAACAAATAAGAGGTTTTATTGCATTATGTCTTAGGATCTTAGCATATCATGCTTGCTTGTTGAATAATAATTTCCCATTCATACTGGTTTTGTTCTTCTCTCCTCTTCCTCTTTCTTCTCACTCTTCCTCCCAGCCTGAGAGTACTTAACCAGCGCTGCAGACTTCTATTTCCTAAGAGCACCCTCCAGTGCACTTCACTATAATGGTGAAAGTGCTGCAGTTCCCAGGCTAATTGCTCTTGAGCTGGCATGTAGGTCATCACCTCATGGTTCACTTTGTCTCGTGTCCAAAGAGCTACTAAAGCACACGTTGCTGCGCTGTGGCTTTCCAGTGGCTCTTGAAGGTTTGTCACAAATCAGTGTCATCTTGTGCACCTGCAGGACAGCTTTTTGCTCTTTGCCAGACCTAAATAGCAGGTGGTCCCTTTAGAGGAATATTTTATCTAAGTGAAGCTTCTTCATGTTTAGCACTGCTCCCGTCATAAATCCAGTTCAGGCAATAGGCAGCATCTCTTCCAGCCTCCTCAGAAATGCACCTTGGTGAAACAGCTTTCTGCAACTGCCGAAGAGTTAAAATCGTTGCTTAGTTCAAATGATAAAGCACTTTATATATGTTGGGCACTAGAGCTTGGCTGCATCGGGGCGCATCTAATTGAATATACACTTCTTTTCTTTTTTTTAATCTCATTCTCTCTCTCTTGAGAGGGAGCTGCATCTCTCCCTCATTCAGGTGTCTGAGCATCCATATGTATCGTGCCCCTGAGTGAATGAACTGAAACAATAACCAATTTCCTATTTCAGCTAGCTTTTATGAAAATCACTGGCCAGCAATGTTAGGCTGACATCTGTTTTCTACCGCTAGAAGGGATTTGCAGGATGAGGGTTTCTTCACCACAGTGGTGTGATGCTGGCAGCACAGGGGTTGTGTGTAAAAGGCTGCTGGGTCAGCTCCTCAGTCCTGTACATCGATTTCCCACAGCTGTAGCTCCACTCACCACATTTTTCCTGACTCTCACTAGCATCTGCCAAAAGGCAACACAAGTTGGTTTTTACATGATCTTGATGCTGATTTAAAAGCAAATGTAACACTGTGCTCAGCCTGTAATACTGCTTTTAAAACATGAGTGTTGTTTCTGTTGCTCTTTCCATGCTGAGTTTGTGCATCCAGGGCCCAGATGCAGCCCTTGGGGCCCTTCCAGAAGCACACAGACATCTGCAGAAGTGCTTTGTCAGGCAAGTGGATGATGTGCTGATTCGGAACTTACGGCTGTTCATCCCTTCCCTGCTCCCCATGGGAAGGGAGCATCATTATTATCACTTCTCTTTCTTTGAGAGGAATTGCTCCCCTTCTGGAATGGCTGGCTCCAGCCGGCTACATGAAAAAGGAGTACCTCGAAGCCTTCCTACCCACTGAGGTGTCTTTGTGGCATTGCCACAAAATGTCATCAAAATGAGCCAGGTAGAGTGCATCAGCAGCCATGCCTAGCTGTAATGTTTGTTTTTTTCTTTTTAAACAAAATCAGAGTTTATCGTAAGACATATCTCCATTGAAAAGCTTTTTACTTGAGTAAAAAGGGATACTGGTGTGGAAAGGAGAGATGGAAGGGAGAAGCTTATGTAGTCAGTGCTCAGGGCTTTCTGAGGAAGGAAACCAGAAGTGTGGGGAAGAATGAAGAAGGTGAGGCTAAAAGTTTAGATGGTTTCAAATCAGGAGTGTCTCTTGGAATTTACTTCAAGTATATAGGAGTTAGCTGAAACAATCTTTGAATCATTGGGGATGTATTTCTTAAGAATCCATGGAGGGAGAGAGAGGGGCTCTGAGCGGGCTAGGGAGGGACAGAGATGGATGCCTTCTCTAACAGGGAAAGAGAAGAAGTTATTGGTAACTATAAATCAGGTGTTACAAAAAATGAAATAAATTATTAAATAATTTGCAAGTACTTAGCGAGTAGCAAGGGAATACCCAAATGAATTTGTCAAGAACAAATTACATTGAGCTGGTCCGATTCCGGTGTTGACAGACTAACTGAAAGCCTAAGAAAAAAGTATTAGACGTGATCCATTCTGACTTTAGTAAGGCTTTTGACACTATTTCACTTGACATTGTACTATGCAAACCAGGGAAGTAATTTAAATGAGGTATCTCTAAAGTGACTTCTGCAGTGGTTGAAAGACTGCAGGGAAGGTTTGGCTTTCAATGACTTGATAGTCCAAGTGGTGGCATTTGGTTTTCTCAAGGGCTTCGTCACGTGCCCTGTTCTCTTCAACATTTCTTTTATGATTTGTGTAATGAATTTGAAAATACTTGTGGAAATTTTTTATGGCACTTGACTGAAAGAGGTTATGAATCTTTTGAAGACAGGACAAAATTTAAAGTATTCTAGATAACTTAGGATAAGAGTCTGAAATAAGAAAGATGGTATTCAGTGGAAGCCACAGCTGGGAAGGAAAAAATCAAATGTAAACCAGAAAATAAGAAGCTAAGCAGCTGTGCTGCAGAGCAGAATCAGTGTTCATTTTTAGTGGATGACAAATTAAGCAGCTTAGCGGTGTGATGCCACTGCAAAGAGCACAAGTCTTGCAAAGTTTTATAAAGACTGAGTGTCCTAGGTGAAGCCACTGTGGATGGTATCTGCTGTATTAGGGTATCACACTAGGAAAGAAAGAGGCAAACTGAATACAGGAGTGGGAGGGAGGATTGTTTTGGAAAACATGATGTGAGACAGGGATGAAGGAATTACATTGTTTTGCTGGAATTTAGAAATTCTTTTTCTGTATTTGTCAGTTCACCTTACTTTCAATTACTCAAATAATACAGCATCTTCAGATCCACTGGACTATATACAAGAAGAAACAGGAATTGGAACATCTGAAATTACAGACTATGAAACTGAGCAAAATGAAGAATACTTCAAAGAGCTGTACAATTCATGGTAGAACTTTGAATTGCTTTGGGGTTTGACTGTTTTCTTAGCAAAGAGAATTTGAATTCTTAATTCAACCCTGCTACTCCTACTACTTATCCCCTGCTGGAATTAATAGCACTGCACATAACCTTACTGTTTAAACAACCCCTAATTAGGATGCCAGTGAGACTTTGACTTCCAAGTTCTCCCACAAATTGATGCCATGCTGCCATTTCCTCTTCCTACAGAGGAGGCAGTCCCCGCTGTTGCCTTGCCGGTTATACTCCCTTGAGACACCTGCTTCATTCCAACTCCTCTTGGTATTTTCCCCCCTTTTCATAGGGAAAAGGCCAACTCAGATTCCCCCAAATTGCTGTTTTGTTCTTGTTCTTTAGGTCAGTGAGAAGTTTTCCATGCTCTTAGGTTGCCCCTGATACACGTTTTTGGATGACAGCATTCCTTCTTTACGATCTGTGGTTTGCTCTGGAAGACTTGGGCGTCATCTTCTAGGGCAGTGGGCCACAGCTACAAAGGTGAGGTCAGCAAACTGCCAACCTTACTGCTGGACAGCCTGTCAGATCACCTCTTTTGTTGCAGAGACTGATGGTGCCTGGTGGAAATTGTCCACCTGACATCTGCTTTCAGTCCTGTATGCAAGTCCCTGCCTCGCAGAGCAACACTGCTAGCTCAGGAGCTTTCTGCACAGTCGTTGAGGCTTTGATGATACTAATTGGCTATGGATTATGGTACATTCTTAGGTTTTTAATTCTCTTGGGTCTCATGTCTCAGAGGATCTTTCCTTCTGAGACTGGAACGATAGTTTATCGCATGTTGAAACTTTTGCGTGGCATTATGATGCATTGCAGTAGTTACTGATAAAGTGAAGAATGTACTAGGGAAAAAAGCTACAAATGCATCCAGCAAGAAAGAACTGGAATGACTAGTGTTTTAAAAAGACAGAATGAGAATCTGTGTACCATATAATATCTATGCAGATTTTCCCAGGGTATTCCATATAAAGTCTACTCCTTCAATATCTGCTCTATTTGCAGAATTTCTCGTTTTGTTCCAAACAATGCCTTGCTGTGTGTGAAATACCTCTGGCATATTTCGTAGTCCTGAGGTGATTACAGACTAGTTGCAGAAAGTTACATTCTGTAACGGAGCATAAGGGTGAATATTTTAAATGTCTGTTTGTCAGACTAAAGAAGTGCTTCGGAATCAGCTGTGACTGAAGTCACTTGAATTGTGGTTTCCAAAAAAAAAGTAGTATTCCTTTCACCTTCCGGTGCATTGGGGTTGGTTCAAAACTTGAAGCTGCTGATGCACACAGAATACATAGCAGTAAAATCTCCTGAGAAGGGGGGGTGGAAACAGAGAGCTCTCATTTACCTTTGTGTACAAGAGGGGAGGAAAAAACATGAGGGAGACTTTTTTTATATTGTTTGCTCTAAGCATACCCTTTTCTTTTGTAGCACATGGCTTAGTTATCTTTTTTTTTTGTTAATCTATCTCTGGGCTGGTGGTGTCTGCAGCTGTACAGCGCGTTGTTGCGTGAGTTAATGATGTGAGTGAAGTCCCACAGGAGTGCTTGTGATCTGTGGGGGAAACTTGTTTGGCACTTCTTTCCAGGCGGTGAATTGCAGTTCGCTTCAGGAGCTTGGCAGAGGTAGTAGAGGAGGGGAACATGGGATCAGTGAATGGTTTTCAAGCAGGTACTTTCTTGGCCTTTTCGGGCAGGTGGCAATTGGCCAGAGTGAAAGCAGCAGGTTATTTTCGTTACGCAGCAGGTCTGCATGCCAGGCTGTGTAGTTCCCCTTGTTTTCACTCAGAAAAGAGGTTGCTTTCTTTTCAACTTTTTTGCAGACCTTGATAAACCAATGTAACATAGACTGATACTTTCCAGTGCTACATGCTGACAGTGTTGTTCACTCCATCAGAGCCAGGGAGAGATGTGCAAGACCTCCAGCTGCAGAGGCATCGAACTTCGCTTCACCTGCCCTTAAGAGTCTTGCTCCAAACGGCATAGGGCAGGAAAGAAGGAGGAAAGCTGATGTTCACACCTAGAAAACACAGGAAAATTATTATATTTGAGGCAAAAATGGAGAAACAGTAAATAAAGGCTCTCTTTGGTTTCATTTTATAATCCATTTCTTAATACAAGCTTATATTGAATCTCCTTTGACCAATACATTCTGCTGCTTAAGCTGCCCTTGAGATGCTCACAGTTAACACATACAGTTTGATTATAGCTAATGCCAATGCAGGTGTTTTTTCTAAACCAAACAAAACAATAAACAAGGAACAAGAAAAACAACTGTAGTATTATGCAGAATTTTCTTTTTCATTTGTAGATAAGATTTCTTCGAATTATCATGTGCTGAGCTGCAGTCCCATTTTCATATGAGCTTATTGCCTGAATATGCCTTTATCCATCTCCTGGTTTTGGCTGGGACAGGGTTAATTTTCTTCCTTGTAACTGTGTTGTGTTTTGAACGTAGCATGAGTGTAACGTTGGTAACACACTGATGTTTTAGTTGTTGCCAAGTGGTATTTACATGAAGTTAGTTTATCGTCCCCTGCCAGCAAGAAGGCTGGAGGGGCACCAGAAGTTTTGAGGGGACACAGCAAGAAGAGGTGACTAACAGTCTAAAGGGATATTCCAGACAGTATGACATCATACTCATTTTATCAGCTGGGGGCAAAGCTGGTCGGGGGCTGCTGCTCAGGGTCTGGCTGGATATCACTTGGCAAGAGGTCAGCACCTGCCTTGTGCATCACTCATTTTGTGTATTTTAACTCTTTTATTATTACTGTCATTATCATGATTATTTTCTTCCAGTTCTGTCCCATTAAAATGTCTGTACTGTAAAGCACGAGTTCTCTCACTTTTTCGATTCTCTTCCCTCTTCCCACTGTGGAGGTGAGGGGAGGAGGAGGGGGAAGTGAACAAGTGGGTGTGTGGTGCTTAATTTGCCAGCTGGGGTTAAACCATGGCAGTCTTGAATACTTAACTGAGAAGGTTGTGTCCCTCAGCATCATAGCTCAGGCATAGCCGAACCGAACATGATGTAGATGAAAGTTGTCCACTGTGCAGAGAAAATACTTGGTGTTACAGGGTGTCTTATGATTCTTTGATGCAGAAGGAGCCACGTCGGGCAGAGGCCCTACTGAAGGAATTGTAGGTAAAAGACAGCAACACTGCTGTTCTTTTAATCATAAAGTTGAGACTTTGGTGCAAATCCTTCCATTAGAAATCTCCTTTTTCTCCCTTCTACAAGACAGCCGGTCTGCTGCTTTCAGCTTCTCCAGAGGATGTATTAGTATGCTTTGAAGGTGAGTGACTTTGGTGTGATCACCTTTGGCTTTCTCTGCATCCCTGGAAGAGGCCATGGCTGTGAGCCCAGCCAAGCAGAGCCTCAGTGGAGATGCTGAACTTTTCCTGCTGGGGCTGTTCCAGTACCAGCCGATACAAAATGTAAAGCTTGAACTTTCAAACCGCAATTCGTAGGGAGTGCTTGTGCAGGGAAGGTCAAGCTGATGGACTGTCAGCTTTAGTCAGTCTCACAGGGAATGGCATGGCCTGAAATGTTGAAAGTTCACTCCATGCTGCCTTTGCACAACCTTTTTTTTTTTCTTTTTTTTTTTTCCATTTGAATGCCAGAGTTTCTTGCTGTGCATAATTGACTGTTTGAAGAAGATAAGTGAACTTCTTTCGAGTCTGTGTGGCCGAGGGGGCTACATCCCAGTGATTGCCTTGAGGTGTTTGCGGGATGTGTTGCCAGTCCAACATTTCATGTCATCATCTCTTAAATCTACTCTTTGACTTTGACTTGGTTGGAGTCTGGTTTATTGCTTTCAAGGCTAGACTTGCATACCTGTGAAAGGTGACAGCTTTTTCCTTGTGTGTTTTTTTTTAATTAGTTAATAACCTCCGTGACCTAGACTTAGATTAGGCATGTTTTTTGGATCTCAGATGCTCTCACCTCCACCTTCAGTCTCCCTTCACTCCGTTCCCAGTAGGTTTCTTTTCCCTATTCATTAGCAATCCTCTCTTTGCTTGGGGTTGCTCACAGATTTCAGCAATTTCACTGCGCTAAAGTGTCAAAATAAAAGTGGTTTGTCTTCTTTGTGAAGAAGACTTTGCAAATCCTGGATAAAGCTATGTGAGAAAACATTTTGTATCATTAGTAAGCAGGGCAAAGCAGGGTTGATAGTTTTCATTTTCTTCAGAGAAAATGGATTTTTTATGCTCTTTGGTGTGAGTGGAAAGAGGAAGGGAATTTAGTTCCAGTGTGCCATTCTCCTGATTTTAAAATCAATGTTTTTGTCTCTTCTCTTCTTCCCTGAACTACTCACACTTAATTACATTCTTCAGTTGGGAACGCAGGATTTATTTGTGTTATCAGTTATAATTAAAGGAAAGTCCATGGTAATTACTGTCTAATATGCATTATCATTATATGCAAATGTCGAATTCTTGCAGACAGCCTTATAGAGTTAATTTAAAAAAGGATCTCTTTAAGATTAAATTTTTCAGACTTTTTAGATTCCATAAAGAAGAATGACTTTGGCACTCTTATTTGTTGGATTTAAAAGATGGCTGAGCTTGAGGGGACGGGTTGTCATTTATAATGCACGTTCTGTTTTCCCCACATTTTGGTTTTCGTCACTGCTATGTGTTCCTTTTGCAAACTGCAGTCACATTTTGGAGCAGAGTTCTTACTGACTTGAAGAGATTAACATTTACTAGGATCATCGCCTAATTTCTTTTATGCTACACAGAGATTATGCCACCTGTAATAAAAAGCTGGTTTTTGAAATTGTAAACATGTGTGTAGTCAGGTTCCTTTTTAAATTACTAAAGTATCCCTAGGTTTCACTCGCCGTTACACAAAGATGATGCTCTCTTGGTGAGAGGGAAATGTTAATTAAACTGCAGGAAGCCCCGAGACGGTGCTGATGGCTGGAGCATGCTGCCCCCTGCCTGCAGGATTCAAGAAATGTATTTTGCTGCTCTCTTCAGCGTTCAACCTGTCACTGCAAAACTAGTTTGCAGTTACCTCGGGGTATCTTAGGAATTCCCTCCCATTATAAGAATTTCTTTGCAGCATGTTTTAACATCCCAGCTTTTAAGATGATCTGTGTTGTTACCGTATTGCTAAGAATGTGATGAAATATTACAACCATGCTTTTCTCTGAGGAGGATCATCTTTTGGTTGTGGTAAGAGAAAATTCCCCTTACCCACTTGTGGCATCCATCTCTGTAGAAATTCAGGAACCATTTGTACTTTCTCGAAGAAATTTGAAAATAACCTCGGCATTGTGGCCAATACCCCAATTCTTTCTCTCTCTCTCTCTCTCTCTCTCTCTCTCTCTCCAAAATAAAAAAAAAAAAAAAGGCATCAAATTCATGCCTGTAGAAGCCATTATTGATGGCGCATGTTTGCCTAAAAAATCATCATGTCAGCACTTCCACTTTTTATTTTGTTTATAAAACCTTCTGGGATAACAGGAATTTCATAAAATCCAGTTATTTTCTGATTTTTTTTCTGATAAAGACCTTTATGAAGAAGCATGTGCTGCTCAGGGAGCTTAAATAAGAAATGAAGTGTATTTCTGGAACTAAAGTAGTAATCAAGCAAAAAAGATAATTTTTTTATGATTATTTAAATGACGGTTGTAGTGTCAGGTTTGTTTATGATCTGAAGAAGTTGATAATGTTTACATCTGGATTCCATTTTTACTATGTGTGCAAGTCACCGAGTGTACAGATAGGTGTTTGTGTGTTTAGGTATGAGGGACGTTATATAAGCAATGTGAAACCAAAGTTCCTTTGTGTGTAGTAGATGCTTGTGGAGTTGTGTCAACCTTACGACTGCTTCAGCCTTCAAAATAAATTTTTTAGAATTATGTTTTGGGAAGCACAGAGAGAGAGAAAGAGCTTTAAAACAACTTACTGAAAAAAACCATAAAATCAGTTTCTCCATCATCTTAATGACATATTCCTGCGTACCTTTGTTGCTACCTCAAAATTGACTTTTATTATGTAGAGGCTCATAGGAATCTTGTAAGTAGGTCCAGCTCCTGGACTCCTATAATTACATAGAGTCTTAAAGAAGAAATGGCAATTTTCCATCCTTTTTCAAAAACCCAAAAGAAGTATGCAGAGACCTAGGACTGCTACTTGGTGTATCTTAACAGTCCAGGCAGGTCCTGAAGAAGGAAAAGGAGCTTTGTAATTTTGTCTTAACATTGAAGAATAGCCTTTTGGGATGGTGCTGCTGTTACAGCAGTATTACAGTGTTTTGTAGTAGTTGTGGTGCCACGTCAACATCTGTCTGACAGAGGTTTGTGCCCTTGACAGGGAGTCAAACACTTCTAAATGTGGTGGTTTAGTGGTGGTGACAGACAGCCAAAGGGGTTTGCATTCACCAGGTCTGGGTCAGCCTTTGTAATTAATTTAGCCAAAAATGTGGCAGGCTGGTCACCCTTCCCAGCTGGTTTCAGCAAGTCCCTTAGGTCCAGGGGAGAGTAAAGGCAGATGGATGGTGGGGCTAGGGCAGCTCGCAGCCCTTTGGGCTCCCTCATACATATCCAGCCTCTTGCATTTCAAATTTCAGAGTAAAATGCAAGTAGTGATTTTCTTTTTTAGAGAATTTCATGAATATTTTAAATGAAGCACAATATACTGTTTCATGAATCTTGCATTATTTATTTTAAGCCTGCTTTAATAAGGAAATCTGAAAGTTTGCGTGGAGTGAAAAGCAGATGGAACCCAGTTTCATATCTGTGAACATTACTGTGCAAACTATAATTAAAATTAATATTGGATACTTATTCAATGCTTATCTGGAATTTGCTAGGAAGCTGCTTAGAATCCACGTTATCTTACTTGCAGGCGTGCACTGCAAAGCAGCCGACCACCAGCACTGAATAAGATTTGGCAGAATGTATTGAAGTATTCGTGTTGTGGATTGCCAGCAAAAAGGTAGCTTACTTTTGGAAGAGGAAAGTGGCAGCTCTTGCCAGCAGAGGGAGTCGACTGACACTGATCTGGGACTCCTCATCTGTGTACAGGGGTGCTTGGGGAGGTGTGTGCTCGACTATATATTGAACTTTTCCACGTGCTGCAGAAATGTCTTTTCTGTTGAGAAAATCCTGATAAGGACTTGTGCTTATGGATCAAAAAAAGTGAATAAATACATCAGTGTTACCACATTTCACTTTTAAATAAAAGGGGTGAGAGAATAATTATCACCTTGTTGCAGACACTGCAGGCAAGATGACTGTCTAAGGATTTAGCAACAGAAGGTCTTTTTGCTTTGTTACTCAATTCTGTTCACAGAAAATCTTTTTTAAACCTCGCCCAAAACCCGTCAACTTAAAAAAAAAAAAATCATTATAGTCTTGGTCTTTAAAATAACATTAACACAGTGAGCCCTGATACCAAACTCTTGGTCATTAAGATTGTGTTTTCTCACATTTGCACCAATTTTCTTCTCCCTTGTAGTATTTGTGAGCTTACTGGACAGCCATTATTAATCACTGTTTTAAAAGTCTTAAATGCTTGCAGCTTTGCCACTTAAAATGACCTCTCTTGGTGCCACAGTAGGTAAGGCAGAATGACAGGTAAAGAGTTTGGGGAAAAAATTCTTGTTCTTGCCATTGCATGGAGCAGCCGAGAGGTGCATGCTGCAGCTCAAAAGGGGATCCAGAGTTTCAGCTGTGGAAATGGAGGGCAGCAGCGGGCTGCAGGGGGTGGGCACCCCATGAGGTCGCTTGCTTTTACTAATACACCCTAGGGACTTGGGTGGGAAGGTGGAAGAGGATAGCAGTGAGGTGACCAGTCTGAGTGGAAGGCTCCTTATTCTCCTGTTGGTGGTAGAGGGCTGGAGGCAGCTCAGTTCACCTCGTTCTGAAGCTCTGGTAGGAGGAAAAGACAAGGAGGAAGGAAGCAGATACAAAGGACTAATTGTAGGAAGGCATTCCCTGGCAGAAGGAAGAGCTGCTGCACCCAGCAATGCTATCTTTGTGCCTGCCAGACTGAGCTGTCTGTAAGGGAAGAACAGATTTAGGATAGTGGCAGCTCAGTGCATTAGGAGGTGTGGTGACCAAAGCAGAAGACTAGTTCCTGGGACCCAGGAGCTTCTGTCACATCTTACTCATTCCTAATACCTAGACTGAGCATCTCTTTCTCCTCGAAAGTGGAATATTTTTCTCGAATTGAGTGGTGTCAGGGAACTGTTGTTCCCCATCTGCTGAGTAGATCTGGCTTTAAATGTTCCACCATCTGATTGAGAAGGAGCTTGGTCCTCTTATCAGCTGAAAGGTTGCAGTTGTTCCACATTTGTGACTTTGTCTCCTGGGTTGTTTTTTTTTTCATAGTGGTGATGGGTTTTCCTGAGGTGTTTGGAAACAAGCTGTCTCATTTCAAAAAAACTTCTAAGTGCTGCTTTGGCATAAATAAACCAGTCTTCATTATGTTTCATTGTAAAATATTCCTGTTTATCTTTCCATAGTCCAAACCAATGGGGTTTTTTTTGTGTTGGTCACTCGGTTTATCTCCCAGTCATTGCTCTGGCACCTGATGGTATGTGTCACTTCAAGTCCTGTGGTGCTGTTGCAGGGCACGCTGTGTCCTAGGCTTGGGGGAGGTAAAACACAATCTCATTTCAGACATTTGAACCAGTGTAAGGAATCAGTCCTGTGGAGGTATTGAATCAGTCTGAGGCAGGAGAATGCAATGTGTGACTGTGACAGAGCCCCTCCGAGGCCATTTTGAAAATTGGTTCATACTCAGAGAGGATTTAAAACAGTTCCATCCTTCTCTGTTTCCTTTTCTAAACATGGAGCAATCTTGGGTTTTCATTCTTATCTACCCACCAGATGCTCAGTGCAGAAATGTCCAGGTGCATTTTCTTCCGTTGTGGCTTCGACAAGCTTAAAGTGAGGAGGAGAAGCAGGAAAGCTTCATTTGAGCAGCATCCAAAAGATGCTGAGAAAAGAGCACTGTAAGAACCTGACAAAATGTGAAATGAATAGATATTCCCCAAAAGCTGTTTGTGAAGCACAAAATAAAATACAGCTGCTTTCCCTGAAAGCTTGTTTCTCGCATAGAGTGAAGGAAGCTTCTGCATCGTCAGGAATTTTTGTTTGCAGCAGGTTCTCCAGTGCTCTAATGTTGAATATATATTCTGTAGCATAAAGGTATGAAGGAAAACTTATTTTTGATCTCTTACAAAATCAAAGCCTTCTTTTATGACACCTGTTTAATAATCTAACATAGCAAAGAAGTATGGGAAACAGCCCTTAACCTTGAAAATCAACTTGGGAAAAATGCTGTGAAAAGGATTTATATGGTGACAAATTTAACAATCTACTGAATTGCTTTTTCTCCTGACATGTCAACTCTTATAGCTCTCCAACAGAGACATGGTGTAAAACACCAAAAAAAAAATGCTTTCAGTTGTAGAAAAAAAAAAAGTATTTGTGGCCAAGTTTAAAAAGTGGTGGGAGACTTAGTATAGTAAAATTTACAAGAGCTACTTTTACATAGAGTTTTGGTGGTGTTGGGTTTTTTTCCTTAGTTTCTAATTGAGTTTTACCGAGTTTCTTACTTGGTCTTGCTGAGTTGGTTCGTTATTGACTTAACTCGTATTTCTCTCCGTTCATAAATGAAACACCAAATGGTTTACAAGCAGCTGGAGAAAGAAAGGAAAAACAGAACTGTAGATTTAATCATCCATGCCAAGGAAATGTTTTAAATATTATATGAAGAATGGAACGAAAAGAACAGTGGTTGTAAAAATTAAAACAACAAACAAACCCCAAACACCTTCTCATAGTATTAAAACCACAGACAAACAATAAACCAAAAAACTAACTAGAGTAATTTTCTAAAATACAGTAGTCTTTTGTGAAGTGTATTTGATATGGGTCTTCTGCTTAATTGTAATTCCTCAATCCCACTGATCAAAGACATGACCTTTCCCCATTAACTAAATGATTCATTACCTTTTTCAGAAGATGACTTCCTGTGTCCAGTGCTGCTCTGTGCTGAGTTTTTGAGCAGGCTGCTAACATGCATGATACTGTAAATTGCCTTGCATTGATCTTGTAACTTTTAATTGACGCTGTCTTTTATTACGCTGGTTTGTACTGCCATTTCACTGTAACTCATTTCCTTACAGTTCCATATGTCCCATCCCTGAAACGCAATTTTTTTTGTGCTGATAAATGCTCAGCACGAGTTTTACATTATTCCTTTCATGAAACTCTTGCATGTGATAAAAAATTAGGATCAGAAACTGGTGCCCCCAAGACAGGATTTTGCAGTGCTTGAAGTACCTGGGGCAAGTTCATTGCAGCTGGGGCAGACCTGGCATCGATTAAAACTAGGAGAAAATTTTCTGGGTGGGTTTTGGATGTCAGTTATTCTTACTCACCCCTTACCATGACCAGTGCAATTTGAAAGAAAAGGGATGGGGGGGAAAGTCTTTTTTGTCAGTCTCTGTCTGTGAAACAGGGCTGAAATGAGCTTGTTGGTCATGGCAGAGCATTAAACAGAGAGGAAGAAATGTGATACGAACAATCACTCAAATCCATTGCTAATGGTAGAGTTTTCTTCCACAGCCAAAGACAGGGCTTGCTCCCAGCATGAACTGTGTCATCCAGGGAGCCAGGCAGAGGTGAGCTACACACCAGCATTAGCTCAGTGCCTTTCTGCAGGGCCTCATCCTTTGTCCTGCTTAGCATATGACTGCATTTAGTGGATTTGGAGGATGGACTTGAGAAGAAACCTGTCCACCAAAGTGTGGTTTTAAATAAAAGACAAACATTTCAATGCTGGCACTATTTTTGAGTGAACAAAAAGTAGTGTTTTGTTAGTCAGGGGTCATGTAACCATACTAAATGTACTGTTTGAATAAAACTATAATGGGGGTATTGAGGGATGTGCTATGATACAGCTGTAGGGCTGTTATTTATTTCCATGCTGAAGCTTAAGGCATTTAGTTACTTTTGATTTGTTTCTGGTATCTGGGCATAAGTTTCCAAGCAGCCTTACACAAAGGGTGTCAAGTCACCTCTTAATTAGTATTGAACCTTCTGGGAAAGGACTGCTGACTCACTATATAACTCTGTAACTGCTTTGTCATTTGTCATACGCCACTAAGCAACTCCTGGATATTAGAAGCCATCCGTCAGTTCCTCCCTCAACTGGATACAAACTGACAGCTTACAAATGAAAGGCTCCCAAAATCAAAATCAATTCCCTGTGCGATTCAGTTCCTTAAAACAATGTTTCACGTGGAATAAACAGAATATTAATGACTCTGATAAGAAAACAAACCAGTGTAATTCTCTCTTCCATTTTCTGTCTTTTCTTTTGCTTAGAGTGAGTGAATAGTCTTCTCCTGGTTTGCAGCTCTCCATAGGGTTGAACTCCAGACGCAGTGTAGGCATTTCAAAATAGTTCTGTCCCTCTTCCCACTCCTCTCTGGCTTAAAGACCTTAAACAAAGAACAAGGGCCTTTAGGGACTGGACCCTGTCAAGGAGTAGAGACATCTACTGTGCTTCTGTTTGTCTCAGTGCTGGAGCTTATTGCATTATAGATTTAGTTTAGAAACTCAGCCCTTTAAGGGAAGATATCAGTGAATATGTTTATTCGTCCAAGCTTCCCAATGTTGCATCAAAGATTAGGGCCAGTAGTTCCTAGCAAGGAGAGCAAGTGGAGAGAGGAACTTGAGTTTACCTCTGTTCACACTTTAAAGGTATACTATCAATACAGGGTTTGTTTCCAGGTTGTATATCGGGGGATTAGGGGGAAGGACACAGAGGGGGGAACCAAAGCAATGGTGATGATAGGGGACCCAGATACTTTATGTCAACGGGTTTGTATTTTGCAGTGGAGGTTTATGTGTGTTTATCAGAGAAAGAGAAAACAGACTAGGAAGGAATGCACAAAATGAATGTAAATTAAGTACTTCAAAGTTTATGAAAACCTCTTACTTTTCCTCACTGCTTTTGGTGATAACATCTTGTAGTAGTAAATTCAATATTTTTGGGATTCCCAGTGTTTCTAATATCTGCCTCAACTTTGTGTGAAAGGCAGGGAAAGATTTGCCTACAACTCTGATGCAAGCATATCTCAAATCTGTCAATTTAAAGGGCCCACAAAGAGGTCAGGGGGAAGTGCAGCACCAGACACCCAGCAAGAGGCTGTTACAGGTGCATCGCTTGGAGATCCCCCAAGTGAAGCGTCCTTGTTCATCACCTTTTCATAGATTTACAGACTTAAAATGTACAACCTGAAATGAGCATGTCAGTGGAAATGTGCTGACTCTGGGAGTGGGTAGGTATGTAAATATGGATTATTATTTTTAGGTGGCTTTTTTTGTTACACTTGTTCGGAAAAAAGTAGAGCATCCCCACCGAAGCCTCGTGTGAAAATGACATTAGCAGCTGTAGGCTCATCTTTATGTTAGTAAGATGTGAATTGGCATAAATGAAACACCTCTTTCTGCAGTATGTTGTGCTTCTAATTAAAAGAAAAAATCAAGACATAGAAATGTTGTTATGGGAGGAAGTGTGGTGGGTACCTCCATTTTGACCAACTTAAATAAGATGCTTCCCCTTTTGAAGGCTTTTTGTATCCAAATGAAAGCAAGCAGAGATTTGCTATTTATTTATTTCTTATTTTTTACTCTCTGTTTCTTTATACTACAGTAAGAGTGTGCATCTCAACTTCCGCAGCCTCACCTGTTTCCTCCTGTGTGTGTTTGGCAGTACCACAGGAGCCAGCATCCTTGCTGCAGGACCACAGTACCATTAGAGTTCCTCTTCCCTGGAGCTCAATCAGCAAGAGCGATTGCCCTGCAAACATGGGCTCTCTTGGTTGCGTTTGCTCTCTGTACGGCCTCTCCCTCCCAAAGAGGAACTTCACCATTCGTCTGACTCTGAATATCTGATTTCCCTGTTAACAGCCTGCACCATTAGGGGTTTTCCTCCATGACCTGAACGGTAAGCCCCAGGTGCAGTAGGCAAAGCTGACATAAGCAGCTTGAAACTCCAGTTCTGGCCAAGCAGAGGATGAATCTTTAATGCCTTCTGCTTGAGCTGCATTGCGTTTTCATGCATCACAGAAAGTGCTGCATTCAGTTTTTATTTAGGTTTTCGTATCGGGTATGAACTGAGCTGATGGCAAAATCTGCAGTTACTTCAGATTTTTTAGTGATGGAGATAGATGGCTGTAATCTTCTGTCATTTGACATGATATTTACCCCTATGTTTTTGTGCCATGGCAGAAATGATGGGAATTCAGATGGTAATGAGGTGGCATCCAGATGCACGGCACACACACTCATATGCACAAAATATTGATTTAAATATGTCCTGACAAGCTGGTCAGGCAGCAATCTGAAGGAAAGGAAAGTTCTGAAGTGAAAGAGAAATAATGACAATAATGAAGAGGCAGAACATTGATTTTAATACGTAGCAGCAGTATGAAGATCTGGGTCTGATGAATCAGAAAGGGAAGCTGGCACAGGAGCACGCTGTGATTTGTTGCATACATTTGTTTCCATTTTTATCCATTAGCAGCACTGTGAGCATTCAGATGCAGACGAGAGATCGGGAATGGGGAGCAGGGGGAGGGGAACTTGGGCTGTTAAAGCTTTGCTGGGTGGTGAATTTATATCAGCTAGCTTTCTAATTTCCTGTTAAAACATCTGGACTCCTTTCTTCCTGCCTTATTTTTAAAATAAATAAATAAATGGCACGGTTACCGTCCCATTTCTGCATTCCAGGCAGCAGCTTGGGAGCATTTCCATCACCTCAACAGTTTTATGGACCTTTCCGGTAAGGCAGCAGGTCTTCAAAGTTGGTGCAGTACCATTAGCATATGCCTCTGCAAAATATTTTGTTGTTTTGTGAGTCCCTTTTGATCAATTAAGTCTATGTAACTCTTTCCAAGTTCATAGAGAGAATCTGTGCACAGCCATCTCTTTGGGGTACCAAGTTTCTTTTAATTGTTGAAGTGCAGCAGCTGGCGGGATGCAAACCTAAATGTATGTTGGGGGAAAAAAAGTGAGTGCATGGGGGGAAAAAAAAAAACTAAGTGCTTTACAACAATTGCTGTATGAGCTGGTTTTCATAAAGCCCGTGACACATGAACAAATACGAAGAAATTCAAGTGTACAGTACTGGCAACTTTGTCTCTGGCTGTGAACACACTGATGTTTGGTATCTATAGATGGCACCTGGTTGTGTTCATCTAGTCAGAGTTTGACCTTACATTTGAATGGAAAGCAAGTGATCTGCTGTGGAATATGTTAATATGTGCATTTAAAAACAGGAGAGAAAAGAAGAGTGAAGTATCTTTGGCCAGTCTTCTCTTTGATTTAGTGCTGGTTTCTATAAAATTTCAGTAATGAAATAAATATTGACTAAACATTAAAGAAGGAGAGGGATTTTGAGTTTTGAAGGTAATGTGACTGTAGTTAATAAGCAGTATAGATTTGTAAATAATGAACTCTGTCACAGTTTGGAATATAATACAAAATTAATGGAAGAAATACTACTGCTTGATGCAATTCTTCAGGATGTTTATGCATCTTCTGAGGTGTTTGGTGAATTTTAAATGCTCATGATCTAAAAGGGTAAAATACCTCAAAAAGAGTTGGTTGAGAAACACCCCCTGGAGTTGATTCGAGGATAATGAAGGCAGTAGTGCCTTAACAATGTTGTTGACTGTTGATAAAATTAGCAGATGAAATTAGATCAGGAGACCTACATAGTAATAAGAGTGGAGATGTCTTTAACTAGTCTTTAAAACAACTAGAAATGTGTAATATGCAGAAGAATATTGTATGACTTGGCAAGTTAATGTGTCTGTGGGGAAATAATCCAAGATATGATGATATACCATGAGTGAAAAGCTGGGAAAGCAGTGGTGCATAGGGGAACCAGCACATGTGTAGAAATGGCAGTTCAATTTGCTATACACTAATAGCAGCAATACTTGAAAAAAGGAGTTACTGCTGCTGTACTAAGAAAGGTCATGTCAGAGGCATAGGAAAAGAACTGCCCCTTACTTACACAAGTATCTGTTGGACTTCACCAAGGCTGGTAAATCAAATTATGGCTGCTTTGCCTACTAAAACACAGGGACAAACAGAAAGGATTCAGAAATAAGTGGCAGATAGATTTCAGACCTGAGAAAATTAAAAATTTATGTATATAGTATATTCATATCCAATGGATAATTCTTAGAAGAACCCAGATATCCATGGCAAGATAAGACAAGCTTTAAGGGAAAATTTGGAGGGTCACAATAGTTAGAGAACAGTAAGTGAAAAAATAAAATGAGTTATTGAAATTTTTTCACCAATATATATTGAATCATGCAAAACATCTTCAAAAAATAAAAGATTTTTGACTGTGTGACACGAAGAAGCAAGGTGGCAGCTTTCACAGCAGCATGGGGATGTCAGAAGTCTGCTGCAGCTGGTGCAGCCTGTCCATCTCTTCACTGAGTCCAGGCAGCTGGCAGGGGCATTCAGACCAGCCCAACCTGTAACTCTTCTCAAGATCCTAAGGCCAGCCTGAGACCTTTGAACTCATCAGGAATTCAAGATGGGATTGTTTGTGGTTTTAAAAAAGGTATTCACGTTCGAGGCAAAATTGCTAATTGGTTAGTGGAAATGTAATACAGAACTTGAAGTTTGATGTCTGTTACTAAGCTATAATTTCATACCTGAGACTGCAAAAGAAATGTGTGAGTTTTTGTATAAAAATGTTGAAGCATTGGAAAACTATTGAAACGGGGATTTATTATTACTGATTGATAGTTTAGAAGTCATATATCCACAATAATACAGGAAGACTAGTGGTTTGTTTTTTCTCAAGTTACGCTTTAATTTTCCAAGAGTAGCATTTGTTTTTCTGATTGGTGTATTTTAGTTTTCTGTTGGGGAGTTCTTGAATGCACTGTTTTGCCCCTGTGTCTAGCTGCTCCCAGTTTGTTGTTGATCATCATTATTGTATATGATGTCACGTTTACCTTAGGAGGTTGTAGGATTTCTGTGATTTAAAAAAAAAGAGGGGGGGTGTTAAACAAAACCGATAAATACTGTATCACAGACTTTTAAGTGTTAATGTTATCTGGCCAAGCTACGAACTTTTTCGAAGACTGTTTTAGAAGGAGCTGTTGGAAGTGTGATGAATAGGAGTGGGACACCACTATAGCACTAATGATCCATGGAGGAATAACACTAAAACAAGCTTGAGGCTATCAACCTTTCACTCTTGAGACTTATGTCATGAATACTTCAACCCCTTGCCTAGGAACCTTTCCTTTGTTTGTTTTGGTGACTATTTCCTGAGAGCAAAGCATGGTGATAATTTCCTTTGAGTCATACATGTTATAGATGTTCTTTTTTTCTCGATGTAAATGTCATTCTTTGTGCCACTTTGTACATACATGTTTGCTTGTTGTTGCTGTGCATCCTGCCCCTTCTTTTACAGCAAAAGGGAAAGGATGTGAGGATCTGAGGATGGTGCACAAAAGGTTTTCCCTGCTCTTGAAGTGTCAGCATTTTGAGAATGTGGAGCAATTGTGGAGCATAATGGGGCAGTTTTTCTAACACATTAAGGATTCTGATTATAGACAGATTTATATATTATATACATATATATATACACAATATATGTATATGTTGTATATAATATATACATATATTTGTATATATATCATATATAACATGCATATATATGTGTTAATTACATATTGGGTAAAATGTTAAGTTTAGCTATGTATAGCTAGTTCTATCTTTTAATAACATTTTATTTATATAGATTTCCCTGTTGTGCATGCCTGATTAGTATTTTAAGGATGAAGATAATCTGAAGACTCTTCCAGTCCAATCCAAGATAGATAGAGACAGCAGGAGACCATCTCATCCCTTGCTTTTTATGCTTTTTAAGACAAGAGCAGACATGTAGATGTTTGGTTACTCCCCCATGTAAGCAGACATCAAGCCTGTTATTATTACAGCAAGTCCAGTAACTGATGTTTTGCAAAAATGAATATTCTGGAAAGGCAGGAAGGCAGTGGCTCTTCAGAGAACCATTTTGGTAGTTTTATCTGTCAGTAGATCTTCCAGTCAGCAAATAGTGATTAGTTTGAATTTTACTGCATTTCCATCACGTGACATAGAAGTTCTTGAGTGCTTATTGTGTCCTTCCTGTGACAGCTTTTAGATACTGTGTAATCAGGACACTGTCCTGACACTTCCAATGTGATATTATGCTTGCTGAGTTTTGCAATGCATGAGGCATTTTTTATTGCTCAAATCACTCTTGATGCTCTTCTCTGCATTCTCTCCAGTTTTTCAACCTTCTTAAAACAAACAAATCTAAACCAAGCAAAACCCATCGTAGATACTGGAGCTGAATATTGGGTTCTAGTACAGCCCTTCCTACACAAGGCAGGTAGTGATCTTTTTGATATTTGTACTTAGTCTTCCCCCATTTA
Source organism: Oxyruncus cristatus (assembly GCA_013399855.1). Classification (NCBI taxonomy): domain Eukaryota; kingdom Metazoa; phylum Chordata; class Aves; order Passeriformes; family Cotingidae; genus Oxyruncus; species Oxyruncus cristatus. The sequence goes on from VXAY01006698.1 coordinate 1,802,783, forward strand.
TACAAGCAATGAAAGCATGAAACCCGTTGTCGCAGTTGCAGGTCATTTGATTACCTTGAGTGATCTGCTGAGTCGTATTTAGAGTTGCTGTATTCTGGGTTACACTCCCTAGTACTGCTAGTACCAGCTCTGCATCTGGGATGGAATAGTCTGTGTGACCTGGGAAGGGTGCAGTGGTCCATGCTAGCTGACTGGCTGCTGCTCATACTGCAGGCAAACATCCAGTTTATACCCAATTTCAGTATAGAAGTCCATTTTGTGCTGGAAAAGCAGCTGCTGCCATGTCTTCCTGCAGCTTGCACACAGGCGGGAGTAGAACTGTATCAAGTGAATCAGCATCTCCCTTCATCTTGTAAAGGGTTGGAGCTATTGCCAGTTAAAGCTACTTGTGCCATCCCTTCTATGTGCTGCATCTCTTGAGCTATAATCTTCCATTACCATCCTTCTTGACCGTATCTTGCACATAAAACTTACTGAGCTAATTCCTGAAAAAATCTCTTGTAGTAGATTAAATGACTTTATTTGGAGGGAGGAGTCTAGAATATAATATACACATTTTATTTTCTAGCGTGATATTCCAATTTCATGGCTGCTAAATAGGTTGATAAAAATATGGAAACAAAGCAATATAGCTAGAGAGAGGTATAATTATTTCACTTCTGTTCAAGTGTTTGCAGTAGAATCATAATCTTTTTTTGTTTTTAAATGAGAGTAAAATCAGTTGTTTTCTGCTAAGTGGAAGAGAGAGTCCCCACTTCCAGTATGCTAATTTTGAGGGAATGCTTAGCTTTGTTTCATTAGAGACTGGTGTAGCAATTGGAAGGTCATAATTTTAATTAATTGAAAAAAGCCTCTACAAAGTACAAAGCCTTACAGAAATTGTAATTACAGGAGTCTTTAACCATGTAGTGCAGCATGTGGGAAGCTACTTGTAAGACAGAGTCATCCTTTAGTTTTGAGATTAGGTTAAATCCCAAAGCCTGTAATTATATGCATGTTGCTGGCAGGAGCCCATGCTGGGCTGATTGTGTTCATTGAACAGGGTCGTTTTTTGTTGTTTCTCTCCATGAGATCTACAAGCATCCTAGAAAGCACAGTGCTGTTTGTGGTACCTAGTACTCTCACTGCTACTTCTGCTGGGAGGGCAGACAGCCTGCCTTGGGTTTGGTTTGTTTTATTTCATTATAAGTTAAAAGATTTCAGGTTCTTTACTAATTGCCAGTTCAGAAGATGCAAGGGCAGATTATTAGTAATGCTCCAGAAAGTAAGCACTCTCTTCTGCCATTGTAATCCAAACCAAAGAAAGGGTACAGGCAGGTGTACGTACTAGAAAGGTAGTGAGTGATACCTGAAATGGTTCATAAGCTATTGATTTTGTGAAGAGACTTGGTGCAAAGTGCACGTGGGTTGGGGCAATTCCAAGCACCAGTACAGACTGGGCAGTGAATGGATTGAGAGCAGCCCTGAGGAGAAGGACCTGAGGGTGTTGGTTGATGAGAAGCTGAACATGACCCAGCAATGTGTCCATGCAGCACAGAAAGCCAGCAACATCCTGGGCTACACCAAAAGTGGCGTGGTCAGCAGGTTGAGGGAGGTGATTCTGCCCCTTCTACTCTGCTCTTGTGAGACTCCAACTCGAGTACTGCATCCAGCTCTGGGTCCCCCAGCGTAAGAAGAATGTGGACCTGTTGGAACAAGTCCAGGGGAGGGCCATTAACACTGTCCATGGGCCGTGAACTTTGGAGACAGACTGAGAGAACTGAGGTGGTTCAACCTAGGGAAGAGAAGGCTCTGGGGAGATTGTAGAGCAACCTTCCAGTACTTAAAAGGAGTTCATAAAAAAGAGAGGCAGCAAATTTTTACGTGAACAGGTAGTGATAGGACAAGGGGGAACAGTTTGAAGCTAAAAGAGGAGACATTTAGGTTAGATGTTGGGAAGAAGTTCTGTACTGTGGGGGGTGAGACACTGGAACAGGATGACCAGAGAAGTTATGGATGCCCAATCCCTGGAAGTGTTCAAGGCCAGGTTCAGTGGGGCTTTGAGCAACCTGGTCTAGTGGGTGGCTGGGAGATTGAAACTAGATGATCTTTAAGGTTTGTTCCAACCCAAACCATTTGGAGATGATGATGATGATAATTAATCTTTCTGAATTAAATTTAATTCTTTCTGAATTAAATCTCAGTTAGTTGCGACTATGCTTGATATTACCTTTGAGAGATTGCAACATACTTTTGCAACTAGAAGGTTCTAGGTTTTGTAATACATGTGGCATCTTCATATTTCCTAAATCTATTAAGTCCCTAATTATTTTTAAACAAAGATTTGGAGCTACCAAAACCAGGGAGAAAGGTGAACAACCTGTGTACCAGCAGCTGAAATAAAGTTAGGAATGAAAAGTCAGAGTTGTGCTACATATCTCAAAGGTTTTTTGAGATTTTTCTAGTAAGAAACATCTCTCAACCTTTGTATATGGAAAAGGACAGGTTTAATTTTGGCCAGTATTTGAAACACGCTGGTAAGATGAAGCTCTTTTTGAGAAGCTCTGGTGTGCCATTGCTGTAAAGGGTAATGGAGGGAATGCTGTTCCTTGTGTTATGCTAAAGCGCAGCATGTGCCAGAGAGTTATTTTCATGTAGAAAAGGTGTATGTATTCTGTTTCCTTTAATACTGCATTATAAATTTTATAAAATGTATAATGGAATTGGACTTCTAAAAAAATCAATTAAAATGTGAATCTGCTGTGTTATAAAACACTTCAACAGAAATACATCCCGGAATGTGGTAATATTGACTGATTTTATCACCACTTGTTTAATACCCACCAATTCACAAAGGTTAACTTTTCTTGCAGCCAATAAATGAAGACTTTGGGTTTTTTCTGCCTAGAAAGCCCCTGAGTTATTTTTTACTAATCTCTTCCTAGGCAATGAAGCTAAAATACTTGTGTGGTGCCATGCAATGGTGTTTTGGCATCAACTCAGATCTTTAACAGATATGTTCTTGTCACGTCTTACTGCTTTCAGCACACACATATCCCTCTTTTTCAGTATGCTGCATCTTCTTCATATGTTCTCCAGTGAGGATCCTCTGAAGCCAGAGCACCCTTTATGACTCTTAATGACCTTTAAAGCATTCTGCTACAATGTCTGCATGAAATTGCCTGACACTGTTGCAAATGTGGTTAATATAGCTAGAAAATAGCTTCTGTAGTTGATTTAATAAAAACATAAATTTACAAGATCCTCCAAATTATGCAAATCTGACAAGTTGTCTGTTTTCATAAGCCAAGCACTGGGGGATAACAGGGTGTCTTTATTGCACTTGCCTTTTTATTCCCTCTCCCTGTAGTGAAGGGGAATCTCCATAATAGAGCAGTATCCACTGCACAATGAAAGGAAATGTTCGATACAGCATGAGTGGAATTTGACCTAGAGTATCTTCTGGGTATATATATTTCTATGAAACAGAAGGATGTATCTGTTAGAGTCATGTTTTCTGGAAAGAAATGTATTTTTTGCAAACTTAATTTTTTTCCCCTCAATTTGGTATTTTGTAGAATTTGTATTCTTCATTGAATACGGTTTCTTAACAGAAATTTCCTGATTGTATCTAAATGTCACACTGTATGAAGGGTAAAATCTTCAATTTAATTTAGAGAAATTTCATTACTTTATTTTATTTTTTTTTGTTTGTTCTACAGAGAAGTGTAATCGATAGTAACTTTCTCTTGATTCATTTATTTCGGCTAATGTGATCTGATAAGATTAACCGGAAGATGATGTTAAATAGGGTACATATAATATGCTGCTTGGCTTATCATATGGAAATATAAGCTTCTTTCATCTAATGACCTTCTACTGAGTACTTATGAATACAAATTCAGTTGACAAAGTATTTGTGTTACATATATTCTAGGGTTTATAAATAACCTTTCAGACTCCTGAAGAAAGGAATGAGTGCAGCAATAAAAGTGATATAAATTCATGCTGCTGTCCAAATGGATCACAATGAAAAGGGATTCTTACAGATGAGCCCAGGGAAAATAGTAACAAAATGTGTAGCTCTGTTAATTAATAAGGAAGAAATGTTATTACTAAAGAGTTTATCCTGTCTTATGTAGAGTATAATTTTTCACTATGTCTGAAGGTTTTTGATCTCCTAATATTACATAACCTACCCCTTTTTGTTTTTACCTCCTTCCCCATTTTTTCCTCCCAAACAGCCAGTTTTTCCCCCTGAACAGAGCTTGAATGGCTGGCACCTCAGAAAATGATGGCTGGCTTTTGGAATGTTGAGAAATAATAATCACGAAACACTTAATTTGGCAAAAAAATACCTCATGGGTTAAAAATATAATAGGGTTAAATTAATTTCAGAAGTAGGACTTTGGACAAGAACTGTTCTGTGAATCCTGGTGATCATCAGGCAAGAAGGTGATAAAACCATGTGTGTCATGAGTGAATATTTTAGAAATTGTTCCAGTAACTGCATCTTTTCTTGACCTAGCAAAAATGAGGAAGAAAAATGTGCAGTACATACAGTATATCATTATGGTCAGTGCTGTACTTGAAGTATGAATTCCTTGTCTTCCAAAATCTTTTTGAGGAATTGAAATCCCCACATGACCTCCTTTGGCAAGGACAGAATAATTGTCTGAAGAAACATAAACAAAAATTAATCCTTTTGGCTTGGTTGGAAGTGACTATTGCAGTGCTTCAGAAACTATTTAGCATATACACCAGTAATCTAGAAGAAGTAGTAAACAATACAGTAAGCTTTTTAGATCAAGGAATATATCTTTTCACTGTTAGTGAAGCCTTTTCTGACCAAGTATGCCACCAGTGTTGCATATATATCACAGTTTCTGTATAATTATAACAGTGTTGCACGGTTTTACTTAATCTCATTGGGAAAGAGCTAGGAGGCTACATAAGGCAAAAGCAAGCAGCAAGCAGTTCTTCCTTGGGGTGTAGATACAACCTCTTGTCATTCTTTGCACACTGGAAGTCCTCAAGGGTGTTAAAATTGCACAAAAGTGGACTCCTGAGTTGAGAGCTGCTCACCAAAATCACCTTCTTTTGAAGGGCAGGAGGAGCACTGCAGGTTCACCTGGCTCTGATGCTGGCAAAGAGGTGGAAGCGGAGACCAGCCTGCCTGATGACCCCACAGCTGACTGGGAAAAATGAAAGAACAAATATTAGGGCAGCTAAATGATGGTCTATCAGTATCTTCTGGTTGCCCTTGAGTTAAGGGGAAGTGTTTAAATGGGTCTGTCTGGGCACAGCAAGGTTTATGGCATCGACGACAGGTATCTGGGAGATGCAATGACAGTAATAAGGATTCTGGATGCCAGTCTGCAGAAGGACAGCAGCAAGTTTGGGCAGCTTCAGCATCTCAGACCTGGAAGAGCTGTGAGCAGAGGCTGTGTGCTGAGGCTATAGGCTTGAGATGGTTTCTGGAACAGCTTTTCCAGGGCACCATAGAGAAAGGAAAGCAGATATAGGCTGGTATTTATTGGTATTATTGATGTGAAGTCCTGTTACCTGAAGAGAAGGTGGCCAGAAAGAATTGTGGCAAGTTTTTAACTCAAAAAGCTTATTGTCAGAGAGAGAGCCACTTACCCTTCTCTTGGTTTTCTCTTTATGGGAGAACATGAATACACAACTCTTCTCCCCTTCCCCCTTCACAGTAGTCCAAGATTTTCCATTTTTTTTCCCAGACCATTGCATTACACTGACTTAAACCTCCACCTTCTTCCCCTGGTTTCACCCCTCCCTGCACACCCTGTCCATCCTTGTCTGAAGGTCTGTGGTTACAGGGCTGGAGCTATCAGTCCATGGCTTCAGGTGCATCTGCTTTTCTGCTGGTTGGGTTTTATGGCTGTCTGGTACAACAGCAGCTACAAGAAGCGATAACAAGGATAGTGAACAGATGACTCGATTACCCCTATCTGTTTTTAATGACCATGAAATAAAATCAATTTTCACCAGATCTGTCTGGGCAATTGCAGTTGTGCTGATGGAATGTTTCACCTTGCCCTTGGAAATATGGCTGTTGCTCTAACCAATAAAACAAAAAAAAGAAAAACAATCGCTGTAATAGGGAGTTGTAACACGGGAAGCACGGGCCTGCGGGTACAGTGTGGAGTGGGCAGGGAGAGAGAAAAGGCTCTGAGTGTGAAAGCTGTCTGTGCCTCCTCCTGGCTTTTGGTAGATGATGGTAGAAGATGTGCACCATGAGGCTGGACCGTAACAGTAAATATAGTGATGGATAAAAGATGGCAGAATTTTGTAATCAAAGGACATGAATGGACAGAATATATGAAGACAGTTTTAAATATATTACTCAAGGATAAATCTTGAGAAAGAAATAATTATCTGTTGTTCTAAAGGAGAGTATCTGATGCAGGACTTGGGGTTTATGCATAGATTTGACATGACAAACTCTATGTAGGTTATTTTGATTTGCTTCTTTTTTAGAATGGGTGTGGAGTTTTGCCCTGTGGTAGTTTTCTGGATCCATAAAGGTGGGATGGAACTCTTGTTTAAGAGGTGTGCTCTGCTTCAAAATTTTCTGAATGAATTGTACAAGCAGGTTAATTTGCTGTCCGAATAGGCATGAGAGAATATAAAACTCCTGGAGAGCTGAAGATATAAATGGTGCAGTGTTTGGCCAAATAAATTTTTCAGGTGCACTAAAATCTGCTCTCTAGTGAGAGGAAAAAAACCTGATTTGCTGTGTGTTTTCTATGCAGCATCATTTTATTTTGGTGTGATCAAATGCTTGGCGGTCCTGCCCACACACAGCAATCCATCACTTCCCTCCAGCTCTCTCCCTCCCCCTGTGGTCCGTGCTTCAGTGGCTGTAATACACTTGTCTACGATTGTCAAAAAGCTTTCCCGGTTATCAAATCAGGCTTTTTCTTTTCTTCTTTCTTATAGATCTGTAAGAGTAAATCTTTAGTATGCTTTGATTAGAACATTTTCCATTTGAAATAGACTCCATCTCCCCCAGAAGTAGGATTCCTGGTGTTTATGCCCTTTTCATCTAGAGGGAACAGCAAGGGAAAGGAAAGATGTGAGAAAAGAGGAGAAAAATCACCACATCTTGCTGAAACATGGGGCCCTTTGCCTGGCACAGCAACCATCGCTCCCTGCGGGGTCAGGGAATGCGAGAGGCTGGGGAACGTCTTCCCTCTAATATCCACATCCGTGTGCGCAGTTGGATGCTTTCTAGCTTTTAAAGAAATACGGCTTTGTAAGCGCTTCGTCTCCTCATGCAGGTGGTGGTGACGGCGCTAGTAGTGAATGACACAGCTTTGCTGGATGACATGGAGCTGATCTCTGCATCAGCCAAGAGGAATTAAGCCTTGTCACTCCCTGCCGGGGCTACCTTTCGCCTGGTATGTGCGGAAGGAGGAATTCATAGGCTGCTGCTGCGTTCACCCGAGCAGAGCCCCGAGCGCGCTTTGCCAGGGAGGCAGGCAGCCAGAATGATAGCTGTCTCTTTCAAATGCCGCTGTCAGATCCTGAGGAGACTTGCTAAAGGTAACGTGCTTTCCTTCTTACTCGTTAAGGGGCTCCTTTGCGTCCATCCAGAGACACAGCCTGATGTTTTTACTTTTGAATATGACTGTCCTTCCAATTTACTTTCAGGCAACAAAGAACTGATACAGGAGAGTGTAGGAGCTCTTTCAGTTAACATCCTTACATGTCCCAGGCTGTGCTCTTGCTAGGAAGACAGGTTCCCGTTTTCTTTTTCTTTTTGTTTTTTCTTTTTTGTTTTTTCTTTTTTTTTTTTTTTTTAAATTGCTAAAGGATTTTTTTTTGCCCTAAATGAAGTGCTGAAGTTATTTTGGGCTGTAATTGCATTGTATTTCTGCTGGCCGCTCAGAGGAGTCTCTCCTGGGTCAGTGCATGGTCTGCCATGGGAACAACTGACAGTGCTATCCAGAACCTGTCTCCAGGATGAGTTTCTGTTGTTTCCTGTCCTTCTTGAGCTATTTTTACCTGTGCTTTAGATGCCAAAGGCTGTTGTATGTGGTGAAGTACAGATAGTAGTGTGTGGTTTTTTCAGGGTTGCACTCTCATGGCACACTTGTGAGGTTAATTTGCCTGTTAGAGCAGTGTGCATTTTATGTTACTGTAAATCTTCGTAGTCTCTAGTTTTACCACTCAGAACTTTAAAATACTACTCGCATCTTACTCTGACTTCTATGTGATTATTAAAACAGATACGTGAAAACCTGCCTAAGACACCTTCCCTCTTCAGGAATGAACACACCTTATTTTCTAAAAATAACTTAAAAAAAAAAATCTGTTGTGTTTGATAATTTTTTCTTTCTCTATGTAGAAAGGTTTGATTTGGGATTTTGGCTCAGTTTTTTAGTGGAAACTTCCAACATTGTAGTAGCATTTTGTGTCTGCAAATAAGAAGCTTCTGTTTTTTATCTTGGATACTGTGAAATATTTAATGGCCGTTACTGTGCAGCTGGATATACATCCATATGTGAATGAAACTGTTTTTGTCAGCCTAGCTTGAAAAATCCAAAATCTTTGATTATTAGTCAGGATAGCTCAAAATCAATTAGTGTTTTATTTTGCAGAAGCATGAAAGGGTAACATGCTAATACAATGGGGTCAGTAATGGAAAAAGAGAAGAATACTGCAATCAAACTTATATAATGCATTTTCCTGTTCTTTAGATTGCTGTGTGGGACCACGTTGTTCAAAATCATGAACTTAAATATTTATTAATCATCCTCTCCTCTGTAGATTTGCTTCTGTGCCAAATCTGTGCTGGGTAATGCCTGTTTTTCTCACATGTGTAAAATGTTTCTATTCTGGTAGCTCTATTACACATTTATGAGGTTGAAAGGCAGGATTTTCTCCTGGTGTGAGTAGAGCAATCTTTTTGTCTGCTGATGTCTTTGTGAAACAGATCTGGGCACTAATTTAGTCTCTCACTGATGAGAGTTGTTGCTACGCTTAAATACAGTTTCCCTGGGAATAATCAATAATCTTATACATCATAGCCGTCTTAAATCTTTCACGCTTCCATCATCCAACAGAACTCAGGCTAGTGTTTTTTTCTCCTTTGAAATAATCTTAACTTCCTTTGAGACTCCTTGCTCCTCCCATTCCCTCCCAATAGGAACTGGCATGATACTACTGATCTTCTGCGTTAGTGTGCCTTATGCTTGTCTCTGGTATTAACAGTTGATTAAAAAAAAGGCAGTCCAGAGGTGTGTTCATGTATTTTCCTGTAAGCCCTATGCATGCTGGAATGGAGTTACTGTCCTAATTGACAGGTTCCTGAATTTTCACCATTTTGAGTAAAACCTGCGTTCTTTTAGCAAATCCTCTGGGTCCTTGGCATTTGCATCTCAGACACTAGTTATGGACTGCTCAACTAGTCAGGCTAGCTGAGGACAGGGATGGACCTTCACATTGTTAGTGTGGAGAGGATTTTTGCCAACAGCTGGCAATTTCCTGCTGCTGCATCAGCTGTAAGATCTTCCCTTCTAACTTGCTAGTCATGTGATTTAGCACATTCATTGAATTCCTTTGCTCCAAAAGCAGTTTTCCTTGCTTTAGGACTTGCCCCCAATCTGTCTCTGCTAGGGTCTTTCTCTTCTGCACTAATCCTGTACTTTTGTGCAGTTCCTCAGAATAATTTCTTTACTGTTTTTCAGGCCCTACCGTGGTGAAAAGATATAGGTGTGCTGTGCACTTGATTAGTGTCTTGTGTTTTTAATAAATGATGTGCAGTTAACCATACATCAACAAGTGGAAATATCTGGTTTTCTTTCTTTATGTTATGTCATTTTTCATACCTATCTTGACAAAGTAAGCTTGTAACTTCATTTCTTTCAAATAAGGATGTAAACAGAAATGCCTCATTCTGAGTAACTAGACACTCTCCAAAAGCAATTCTGTCCAACGGGGAGGTGTTCAGGCAATACTGTATTTTACAATTGCACTCCCCTCTTGTTGTGCTTCATTTTAATCTTTCAAAGCAAAAAGGAGAACTATGTCTCTTTGCATGCTTAGTTTGTAATTTAAAAATCTCTGGCAGGAGAATCTTAAGTATTCTGAGCTAGTTTCAAGGCAAAAGTAACAGTTGTGGGCACACTCTCCAAAACCCAGTCAATGACCCACTGCTGCTCTTCCTTCCCATTGCCGTGAATCAGACCCTGCAGTGGATAACCCTTACCTCTTCACCTTCAGAGTCATCTTGAAATGGGAACATTAGTCTCCTTCTCTGTCCTCTACCCTCAAACTTACACCGCTCGTAGGAGATGAGCATAGTTGTAGAATGGTTTGATTTGGAAGGGACCTTCCAATATCTACTGGTCTAACCTCCCTGCCTCTTAGTCCTCCTTCACTGCTGCCCCTGCCCATGCACTCCTTCTGTGCCATATTGCCTCTCTGGGGACAAGGACCACTGTGTGTGCTGAGGCTGCAGTACACCAAGTTTTCCCCTGTATTTCCACTGTATCAGCCACCCTCTCTCAAGGCAAAATATGTGGCAAACAAGAAGTGCACAATAATTATTCATGCAGGAAATTTAAAAGACTATGAGATTAGTTCCTTTAATGTGTATTACACTTCAGGTTTTTGAGTCTTTATTTTGGAGGTCAGTACATTTTCAGTAATGAAATCGCATGTTACCAAGCTCAGGCAAAGCTTCATATTTGTGTCTGTTAACAACCAACCATATAAGGAAAGTATTATGTTGTTTGGTGATGCAATTTGCAAGAACAGTGCTGTGTGAGATTGTTCATAGGTGCTGAGACATGATTTGAATTTAGATCACCTATCTAGTTAAGAACTAAAAAAACCCCATGTTTTCTACACCGATGTGTTGTTTCTACACCAGTGTATTGTTTCTACATTCTGCAGTTAGACGTTTTTTAATAGGTGTTAAAATGTTTATGGTGGATGGGAGTTCGTGCTGGAGTTACCTGATTTCTTTCATGAATAAATCTCTCATGCTTTTACCTTTGAGCTGAAATATTGCTGGCTCAGTTTCTTTTTAGTTGTGATTATCTGTATGTGTTTGGATATATGTGCATTATATATATTTTAAGCAATGTTGAAAGTAGTTAGGTGGTTCTGAAAAACTAGACAAAAGGTACATCAGCTACTAAAATTTGCACTGAGAAGAGGGGGGGTTAATTTTTATATATTATTTTAATTTTTATCTCTTTTCTATCCTAAAAGAACAATGTGAGTCAAAAGCTACATGAAGAATATGAAGCAGTAGCTGTTTTTATAGTTTTCAATATGAGAAGTACTGGGCTTAGAGAGTATGGTTACTTATACTTCAAGCAACTGCATATAAGGAAAAGCCACATTTGGAGTTGTAAGAGCAACCACAAATCTGCTCTTCATATGGCTGCCTGTATTGTAGGATGATTTTATTTTGCAGTGGTGAAATACTAGGGGGCTTTTCGCCCCCCCAGTTTATTCCTGTAAGACCTTGAGTACTGAGCAGTATGCTGTGCATACCAAACAGCCTGTGGTAATCACATTGCGTATACATGCTGAATAAAAACTATACAATTTACAATTATTGTATTAAGTACAACAGTGAGCAATATACATGTATAGTATGTGAAAAGTTGCTGAAATGTGTAAACTGGTCAGGTTTACAGCTAAATTAACCACTTTATAGTTTAAAAATTGCCTTTCAAGCAATGCGTTACAAAACCTTGACTGTGGTTAATTTATGTATGGACATGTTTGGTTTTTTTCCTTTATTAACCTGAAGAGCAGGACTTTTAGGAGGCTGTGTCTGGAGTATAAAGTTGCTTACAGAAATGGGGCTCTCTGTTAGAGACAGGACTGCATATTTTAGCATACACAGATCTGCGAAGTTATTCTGGATTTTATTATAATGGAAACAGAATAGGAGCACTCTGATAAAGATGTCAACTGTAGTTACACAGGGCATAGCATGAGGAGCTGAGTGGTATGCCTTTCGCCCATCAAAGCTTTATAGCATATCTTCAGGATAATTTATCACCTACTGTGCATACAGATCCTTTCTGCAGACATATATTTTTATGTTCCCAGTATGTTTCCAATACAGTGAGATAAAGCAAACTTTAAAGACAGGATGGTGCACTCCATTTTCCAAGATGATCAGTTATCTAAAAATTGGTTATGTGCCTAAAGCATCAAAGGATGAATTCTGAATGTAGCTGGATGTAGGTTATACTTTGCTTTGTGCACAAGCAAATACAACATAAACCCTGAATTTTTTTTAAAACCTGAAATTAAAGTCGTGCTAAGGACTTGACACCAAGGCTGTATAGGATCTTATTACAAACTTGCCAGTGTTCCAGAGAATCATCCCAGGTTGTGACAGCAAGTAACCAGCTGGTATATTATTTTAATAGTAATTCTAATTGTGTGGTCTCTTTGTGCCAATAAGTTGTTTATAAAAATACAACTTTACAGTGCTAGAACTGAGGCAACAGCTTGCTTTGAATGAAGTAAAAATCACAATTAACAATATCTGTAAGGACTTTCGAACATAGGTTGGTTCTCTGTCTTTCTAAAATCAGTTCTGAATATTCAGAAAACTCTTAAGTGTCTGCTACGTTCTATAAATAGGCAATCAGTGTGGATGTGTTGACTTTGTGCATTCAGTTGGGGTTTTGGAAATATACTTTAAGGTTTTTCATACAACACCTGTTTATTCAAGATGTCCACATCTCTTAAGTTTTTTGCATTATTTTTCTGCAAGTGACTTTTGTGTTTTTTCGGACTTAGTGAACAAACTGCAGTGAAAGAATAAAGAGTAGAAGCAAAATCTGGAAAAACTTTCTTTTCCATTAGCATGTATGAACTTCGGGGCCACTTCCAGCATTGAAGCCCTTCTTCAGCCATTAGAGTGCCCTTCATGAGAAGACAGGAGAGAGTCCTCAGGGGAGAGCTGTGGATGTCTGTCAGCAGAAGTGTTGGCATTGCTCTTAGTTCTTGTAATATAGTAAATATAATTAAAAAAACAAACAAAACAACCCAAAAAACATTCCTTGGTACTTAGATTTTTTTGTTGGTTTGGTTTGGTTTGTTTTTTAAAATATTTTGTTGAGAGACTGTTTGTCAGATAAGAAAATGAAGGCAAAGAGTGGCCACGACCTGCCCTTTGTCATTTAGCATGTCCATGATGGTCTGGGGGACAGCCCTGGACTCCTTACTCTTGTTTGTTCATCACTGGTTAGGAGCAGTTACTGAAGCTGGCAAAGACAATGAGAGAGCAGAGAAGACACCGCATGACTTTCCCTTCTAGATTTTTCACTGGTGCTGACTTTTTTATTTGCACTTAAGAATGCCTTTGGCCAGGATTGTTTTAAGATTGCTTTGAAATTGTAAGTGCCTGCATTATGATTGCTGAAGGGGAGGGAGAGAGATGGATTTTTGTTAAGATGTTCCTTCTCTAATTGCTCTTTAGACTTTCCAGCGCTGAGTATGTTAGAACAAAAGAGGCAGACTTATTAATGAGCATTATTAGTTTGTAAGATTGTCTTTTTGTTCAAAAGAATTCTTTGAACTCAATGTTACTTCTTACAAGTAATGAAAGGAGGAGAAAGGATTTTCTCTTCTGCTGCAAGCTGATCACAGTTCACAAGTTCAAGCAATATTTCTTCACCACTAATATATTCAAGAACTGGCAAGCTCTTTATTAATTATTCAGGATGATCTAAAGTACAGCAGCATTCTAACCAATCTGTGTGAAGCTTTGACAGAAAATAGGGACATAAAATACTTTCCAAATCAAGCACGTACTGCTTAAACTAGGAGCTCTGCTGCAGGTCTCACAGTCTGAGAATGTGTGTATGACTGGAGTTCTGCAGACAAATTATCTCTGGTTTAGATAAACAGATACAGTTGCATGCAGGTGCCTGTAAGGTGTGAAGAGAAAGCTGCAATCCTGTAAAGAGATGGTAAGTGGCCATTAGCTATCCCTTATCTATCAGATATTAGTAGCTGATAGCTGATATGGCAGCTCTGATATAAGTTACACACGTTAAATGTAGGAATTGTTTTTCTCAGCACATGTAGATTTGCAGACGTTGTTGGCTGATTCCTGCTGAACTTCTTGCACAACAGTTCAGCAAGTGTTTGGGACTTTGTGCCTTGTGCCTAGTGGCCTGATGGGAATAACTATGCTTCTCTCCTCTCAAAAGTATTCTGAGGAAAATAATAAAAAAATATTATTGTGTGTCAGTTGGTAGGCTCTCTGAATATTAAAGGTGAAGGTATTTTAAGTTTATTGATAAGTGGTGCCAGTTTTAATATGAATGCAGGCAAAACATTTGAGCTGTAAATAATGAAACCCCAGACTTGCTCACTGGTAGGGTGTTGGACAAACATCCTTCCACGTATCAGCTTTGCTGCAGGATAGAAGTGCATTGCAAATGTTTCACGAGTTTATCTTCAGTGTCATTGCTGTTTCAAATAGTTAGAACAGACATCAGAGGAGAAGATTCAAAAATACCCCAGAAATTCAGTCTGGGTGAGCATCCCAGAGTGGCACAGGTATGAGGCAGCTGGAGCCAAGCGCTAGACAGGTACAGTGGGACAGACATTGCAAATTTTACAAATATGCAAAAACCCCTGGACATCCTTGCCTTCTCGTGAGAGCACTGGATTTTTCTTTGCAACCAGATTAGCTCTCTGCCTGTGCCTATCTGGTGCCCATGGGAGTTTCTAACATCTTAATTCCACAGAGTTACGTGAATTGAAAGGAAGCCTGAGGAAACGTGGTGGGAGAGAAGAGATGGTACACACTGCAGGCCTTTGCTTTGCAGTCAGCTGGTGCTGCCCATGGTCCACAGTGCCCTGGGATGCTGTGGTAGCAGGCAAAGGAGAGCTGAGCAGCAACAGCAAGAGGTCCAGCACTGCTGGGAGCTCTGCACAGGAAATAGGAAAGAGGACAATGGGGAAAAGATAAACGAGGGGGATGTGAGAGAAGCTGGAGGTGAAGCAGATATGGCTTGTGTTGGAAAGGTGCACACAATGTGAGAGAAACAGGGACCCGAGCTGCCCAGAGTTAAATAGTAAGAGCTAAAATAGGTCATGTTATGAAAATTTTTTATCCTGTATGAGGTTAAAGTCTACAATTATGTAGCAGTAGTTATGTAGATCTTTTAGGATTGTATTGCAAGGTGAGGCTCCAGGTGGAAATGGGCTGTTATTACTCATGTGAAGAATGGACTCACGCTCTCATGTGCTTTACACATACTTCGTCCGGGGATCTGCTAAAGCTGAAATACACTGTGAAATAGGAGTGAGAGCGTGCCTGCATTTTTAGGCAGATTTCTGCATTGTTGCAGCTTAATCTGTCTCCTAGCATGACTCTGGTGAGTAGTGCCCCATCTGCATTTCATTCTTTGCCACTGTGGTGCTGCTGATGTGTTTCTGCCGCAGCAAAGTCTTGCTGTAGGCATGATCCCTAAGCAGGCGAGTTTCTTCCTTACAGCACCTCTCAAAACAGCTCTCAGTAAATCAACAAAAGGTAAACTCATGTCTGCTTCCCTGTCTGCATTTCCGCCGGGAATTTTACCGGCCTGAGGAGACGGGTGTTCAGGGGGACACGCAGGGAGGACTGCCCTGGTTGGAGACTATCCCAAAGGGCCAAGTTTTGGCAAGTTGCAAGCAAAAAGAAACTGGTTCATAGCATTTTTTTTCTTCAAGGGAAAAGGTTTTATATTAAAAATTCATAAATTTATTAGTAGTATAATTTAATGAAACCTTCTGCATCATCAAGCTGATCTACAGCAGTGTTACCACAAGCACCATGTCATTCCCTCACTCTTGGAATCACTTAGGATCATTTAGGTTGGAAAAGTACTCTTAAGATCATAGAGTTCAACCATTAACCCGGCACTGCCAAGTCCACCACTAAAATATGTTCCTTAGTGACATATCACGTCTTTTAAATACCTCCAGGGATAGCAACTCCATCACTTCCCTGGGTAGTCTGTTCCAGTGTTTGACAACCCTTTCTGTGAAGAAAGTTTTCCTAATGCCCAATCTAAACCTCCCCTGGCACAATTTGAGGACTGTCAACTCCTCTTGTCCTATCGCTTGTTACTTGGGATAAGAGACCAACCCCCACCTGTCTACTTTTAGGTAATTGTAGAAAATGTAAGGTCTTCCCTGAGCCTCCTTTTCTCCAGGCTAAACAACCCCAGCTCCTTGAGCCTCTCCTCATTAGACTTGTGTTCCAGACCCTTCACCAGCATCGTTGCCCTTCTCTTGACATGCTCCAGCACCTCAAGGTCTGTCCTGTTGTGAGGGTCCAAAATTGAACACAGAATTTGAGGTGCAGCATCACCAAGTACAGCACTGAGTACAGAGGGATGATCACTGTACTAGTCCTGCTGGCCACACCATTTCTGATACAAGGCAGGATTCTGTTGGCATCTTGTAAGTGTATGAATTTTTAAAGATACTCATCCTTTTTGTCTCCATTCTTCTTTTGGGCATTTGATTTAAAGTATCACTCCTCTAATATTTAGGAACCTTTTAAGATGCTATCTCAACATGTTCAGCCCTGGCAAAAGTTAAAAGAAAGCCTCAGCCCAGAAAGTTGTTACAACAGAAAAGAGAAAGTAATATGTAAGTCTTCACTGCAGCCTCTCTATCTTATCCCTTGAACTGTTCATCCAAAGTTTTTATTAATGCTGTTGGGAGTGAAGTTTTTAGAAGAAAAGGAGACTTCCCTGAAAGTGTATTGGGGCAGAAAAATTGCTCCAGATTGGACTGATTATGAAAAAGCAAACACAAGACATAGTTTTGTGGGGGAAAACATGTTACTGGAAATAGCATCTAACAGGCTTATTCTGCCTTAGCTTCTCTACAGTGAGTAGAGAAAGATGTTAAGAAAGAAATACCAGCTATTCCAGTGGCTGCATCACCATAGTGCATTGGTAAATGTCACCAATAAAATACAGTTTAAATCCACAGTGCTCTCAAGGAAACATTTATATTTTTAATTAACTAGAATTTGACAGCTCTGTCTGGCAGAAGAAATCGTGTCTGCAGTTTAGTTTTGTTGTTTTTTTTCTGGTTGTCCAGTGTGTTGTGACCTCTCTGAGACCAATGCAGCTTTGCATAGGTGCTGTGGGCAATGTTCCAGTGTATTGTCTCACTGAAGGCAGCATTCAGCAGCACCATGCATCCCGTTGCATGCTCATTCATTGTGGGAAGTTTCTCTCCTTAAAGTATTGCTCAGAAATTACTCAGGAGCCAAAAAATTACTGTAGTGAGCTCCCCCCCTTCTATTTATTCATAATTAGAGTAATGAAGGAAGTGACATTTCCTGTGATCTTTTCACAGAAAATTCTACTGTACATGTTGCCATGAAAGGGAAATAGCAGTGGGATGATGTTGGTAAGAGCGAAGCTGCCTTGTGTTTTTGGTGGTTCCTACTAAGTTCCCCAGTCTGTCCCATGGTGACATTTTTGTATATGCATATCAAAAGAGACAAGGCTTGGTAACCTGTTTGAAACTTTGTGTTTTCAGGCATTTGAGTGATTTATGGTTAGCTGAAAGAATTTTCAGATTTTCTTTATTGATACCATTTTCTACTTATTTTCTGAAGCTGATCAGTAACTATATTTTCAGATATTTTCTTGAGTAAGATGTCACTATAAGCCCAAGTTTTTAATTTTATTGTTTTTACTCTGCTAACACTCGTTTCGTTGTGATTGAATGTGAAAAAGGATGAAAAAGAGTAATTTGAACTAAAATCATTGTGTTTCTTATCCAAGAACAAAATACCTGTTTGTCTGATGTGTTGTATATCTACACTGCTTGTTTTTGAGACATCAGATGCAGTGATAATCTGAAGCCTGTGCCTTAACAGAGGAAGGCAGAGGAATACTTGAAGATACAAAAAATTACGGTGAATAGCAGAAGAATACAGTAAGCAATTATTGTTCAGAAGCAAACTTTAAGATTATTAAGTGTTGATTACAAAGCTGAAGATTACAGACCAAGTGACTCTCGCGAAGTTATCATGAATAATTTAAAAACTCAGATGGAAAATCTGTGTATAATCTGACAAAACTTAATGATGTTATGGGTGATGATAGCAGAAAAATTCAGTGAGTGCCCCATGGACTATTCACAGTCCATGCAATACTTTTAAGGGGTTTGTGAATGAAATAAAGAAAAGCAAACTAACGTTCAGTATTTAACTCTCACTGTTGTGGAAAATATTAAAGCATCTTAAAATCATAAAAAAAAATTGAGGGTATATATGTTTATGTAAATATACATGTGTGCATATATACATATGTGGACACATGCATCCAGAAGCTATCTTACTGCTGAAACCAGAGGTTATAGCTAATGCAGTAGTTCAAATACCAAATAATTACAGTAAAAGATTTGCACAATGTAGGAAGGAATAATTCTAACTTTTAATATCCTTAGAAGAGTGAGATAAATCTACAACAGTCGTGTTCTCTGCAACCAGTCACACTGGTATTGTTGCATATCTATATGCAAAAAGATATTGATCTCTCTATACATGGATTTTCAATACATAGATTAATTCATAGTTCAAGGAAATACTGTAGTATGAGGAAGTGTGTTGCAGGACATTTGAATAGTCAGTCTCAAATTTATAATTCTTTGAGAGCTGAAGTCATGAGAGCAAAAGATAACCACTGTTCTTCCAATTTGGATGATAAATATATAGTAAGTAAAACATAATAGGTTTACAGCATGTAGCAAAAGATGAATAAAATTGTATTAACTCCATAAACATTGTAAAGACTTGGAAAATGATAGTTAATCCTCCTTCCTTAAGAGAATTTTCTGGGAAACATACCTACTACGTATTTTATGAAGTAGATCTCATCTTTTCCTAAAAATGTGTAGGGGGAGACACGTATGTACTGTTAACGGTTTTTTGGTTGTAGTTAAGTCTGAAGATAAACAAAATCAGACCTATTTTAAGATCAGCTTTGTCTTAAATAGGAAGAACAGCAACCATGGATTGTGGAGGTGAAAGAGAGAGAACGTGATTGCATTAAAGCTTCTTTATCCTTGTTTGCAATCAGGGTGTTATCGGAATATCCATGAATGTTCTTGTGCAGAGAGCATGAAGCTCCTATGTTATTATCTGAGCAGCTGACATACAGAGAATTTATGGTAATTTATTCTCTCTGCTGGTTTTCATTACAAGGGTTTTTATTCTTGGTAAGCCTTTCCTGCAAAGGGGAATAGCCTTCCTGTAAATGTAAGTTTTGTGACATGAATCCATGGGGACTGTCTGTCTGATTTGAAGTTGCTAATGGATTCGGCATATTGCAGAAGCATTTGCTCATCTAATACCACCTCCTTGAATCATGAACTACATTGAAGTTTTGTTCTTGGCCTCCTCTTCAACTGCTCCTTTTGTGGTGTCTGTGCCAATGAGTGCAACCAAATCTGTTTCTCTGTTTCTGATCTAAGTGGTTCAGATTTGGTTTTGAAAGCATTCTGTGTAGCTTTCCAAGCAAAGTTTGGAGAACCAGAATTGTAAGTGCAAATGCTGGAAATCTGAATCCATGCTGCCCTCTTGCCCCAGGTATCAGATATAAGAAGAGAGAGATCATATGCTAAATCCTTTTAGTACAGAAAAGCTGTCAAGGGTCTGATTGTAAAGCTTTTCAAATGCTAGATACGTATATATATGTATGACGGTGATATTATATATGAGATTGTATTTGATGAGCAGCATGGCTGTGCTAGTACTGGTGCTGCTGGCTAACCTGAACCACTGCTTTTGGGAGGAGATGATAGAGCACAATGTAATGAGATGGGAGTCATGGCCTTAGGAATGAGCTCTTGGCACTGCCTAAGCCTCCTCTGCACAGATAGAGCAGGACTCCTGGGAAGCCACTGGAATGTCCCCACTTTCCTCAGTCTGCCGACATAGATGGTGCCTGTGCTGTGGTGGCTATCCTCCTTGTGATGGTTTCATGTGGATAGGAGGACGCCCAGATAGGTTGATCATCTCTGATAGATTTACTTTGCTGGCTTATACAAATGCACCTACTGGCTGCAGGTGCTGTTTGTTTTCATGGTGGAGAATCCTAGGTGTGTTTCAGGATTTCAGTTTTTCCCCTGGGATGTTATTAGAAAGGGACTTGTCGATGAAATCAGAACCCTGTTAAATTTAACTGTTGCCCACGGAGTAGTGTCTTATCCTAGAAATCCCCTTGATTTAAACGTTATTGTTTTTCAAGCAAAAAACAGTAGTCCATGTGAAAAGGACAATAAAACCCAAAGTAAATCAATACTTATATGGTCAGTACTTGTTTTCCTGCATTTGGTTGTCGAATTTAGCTCCTCTTATGAGACTCTAAACACTTTTTATGCCCGTAGAATTCTTTGCCAAAGCTGCCCTGCTTTGCCACCCCAATGCTGACCCTGACTGGTGAGGCTCAGAAGTAGATCCAAGGAGAACAAAAGCTGAGGAACACTGTCCCACTCAAAGCTCCAGAACCTGTAGCTGGCTGTGGAAAACTTGGGTTGGGAGGGCTTGTGAGAAAGGCGGATGGAAGAAAAGCCTTGTGGGATGAAAGTTCTTTTCTGAAAGGAAGCCCAAACTTTTCTGAGATGAAATAACTGACTGGCAAGTATATGGGCTGGTGCGAATATTCACTGATAATCATGGTGGGAAACTTGGGATGGACTGGCAAGCCAAGTGATGAGACATTTGTGAGAAAAAAGTGTATTCTCACACCATTTGTGAGAATGAAGTATGTGTTGGAAGAGATAGTCTTGGTGCAGAAAGAGTAAAAAGGAATTTTACTTAAACTGCAGGGGCACCAGAAGTAGCTGGAAAATACAGTGAAGAAAGAGTTCCAGCATTGGAAAAAATAGCTAAGGATGTGGGTGTAGTATTCTTATATTAGTCCTCTTTGGGAGATTCTCTAGCATGACATAAAAACACAAGAAATAAACATATTTGAGCTCCTTCATCAGCATTAGAAAACTGTGTCAGGGGAGCTAGTTTGGTACTAGAAGCCAAATAGTAGGAGTGTAAGGAAAACTGTTTTCCTGAGACATGTGTCTGGGTAGGTGACTGAAAGTTGGTAGGTCCAGAAATGTGAAGAAAACCATGGACCAAATGTGTCTGAGACAGTTTCTGTAAGATTGTCTGGTAGACTCACAGAATCATTTAGGTGGGAAAATCCCTTTAATATCATCGAGTTCAACTGTTAACCCGGCACTGCCAAGTCCACCCCTGAGCTATGTCCCAAAGTGCCACATTTACACATCTTTTTAATATGTCCTGAGATGGTTACTCAACCATTTTCCTAGGCAGCCTGTTCCAATGTTTTCAGTGAAGAAATTTTTCCTAAAATCCCATCTAAACCTCCCCTGGAGCAAGTTGAGGCCATTTATTCTTGTTCTGTCTCTTGTTTCTTGGGAGAATAGACAAACACCGACCATTTCCACTGATGGAAGTCTTGATCTGGATCAGTAGTTATTTTCTTCTTTCTCAAAACAACCCTGACTTCAGGAGCAGGAGTGGCTTCTATTTGCATATACAAACTGTGAAACCTTGTGTCTTGGACAAAATACAAGGAAAACATGATTAACAGCTGTGGTCCAGTCGGGTCTCCTCTTCGTACTCAGCAGTTTCCGTGGGTTCTGAGTGAGTTTCCAGTCTCTTTTCATCCTCTTTCTAGGGAGATTAGACAAAGATAGAGATACAACCCAAGTCTATGGCAGGATGTGGCAAAAATAATTTGGTGCTTGTCCTTGTAATTTTTTTTTCTTAGAGCCTTACAAGGGTTGGGGTAAAAATGTTATCCGGCTTTGTGGTAGTTGCTTTTGAGCCAGGACTTGAGTGTGAGGCTTCTGTGCCTTTAGTTCCCTTCTACTGCCTGTGGGGCTTTCTGGATTTACACCATCACAGGACACAGTTACTGAGAGGACGAATCTGACAGGAATGAGCAGAGCCTCATGTTGTCTGGCCACACGTCTTGCTTAAGATTTTTGGAGCTGCGGAAAGGTACATAATCCCTGACCTTGACTCTGGGTCCTGACATTGAAGTACAAGAAAGCAAGTAAACTTTCCAGAATAAGCTGTAAGTAGAGGGACTCTTGAGTGACAGATGTTAGCTGAGAAGCTATCAGTATCTCCAGACTTGTGATTTTTTGGTTTAACTGCTAGGAATCATGTCTATATAGAAATACATCTTTGCCATTGAATTTGGTTTTCACCTTTTTCAAGTTGCATCTTTTCACTAAATATCTTAGTTGCTTTACACTAGATATTTGGGAAAGATAAATTAAATGTTTCGGGAGTTGAAGTCTTGTTCCAGTTGGAAATAGCCATTCAATATTTCACCCAGTATAAAATAATGTCATTTTCACACATATGTTGAATAATTCATATTATGTGTAGAAATTTCAAAGTTTTATGGGGGCATATATAATTCAAGGGAATGGTATATCCAATTACATCTTTTCCGAGGCAGAGAATAGACCCAAACTCATTTAACTGTATTAAGACATTCAACATTTCAAACTATTAATGTGATGTTATTTTCCTAAATGCACCATTAAGTGCTGTTATGGACTCCCAGTGCTTTTGGTCAAGTTGTGATATAAGACGACAATTGTATTAAGCAATCAAGTAATTGATAATAGCTTTACTTTCTGGGGGGATATATGCAGTTTTCCTTGTGTCACCCCAAAACTTTAAACTGTGTTTTTTATTTATTTGCTGGCTCACAACTCTCTGCTCAGTGTGTTGTTCCTACCACATCCTGGCACTGTCAATTGTGTAGTGTACTTAAGCTAAGAGTTGAAAGAATAGCGATGACAAGTAACAAATTGCTTTAGTAATCTTGCTTAGGACAGACACAAAAAGGGATATACCTGGAAATCAGAAAGATAGAAAAGGTACACTGCATTCAATTACACCACATTAGTAGTTTTACAATTGGTTTCAGTATACTTAAGCAGCTGTACCAGCTTAATAGAGAAGTGTTGCACTGCAGTTCTCTCTTCCTTTTGTACCTGTCACTTTGCTGTAGTACAACGATGGCTTCTCTCAGTTTGTCCATGTGTCTTTTTTTTCTGAAATGTATTAAGAATGTGCAGCAAGCTCCTTCTTCCAAGGTACAAAGCTCTTTTTTTTCTCCAGTTTTGAAGTAAGCTCAGCTTTTTTATAAGGTCTGATCCATTATATACAGAGAGAAAACAGATATGATGAGTTCTTCCTAAAGATGCATCGTCTCAGTTGAAACACTTAAATGTAGTACTGTAAAATGCTAGGACTCATATCAAAAATACCAATAATTGAAAGCCATTGAAAAATAATGCCAAATATATCATTATTTCATGTAGTTTTGTAAGTAACTTCGTAAAAAGAATCAATAATGTAGAATTTTAAAGGTACTACTTTCTCAGTGGAAAAAAAAAACTATGGATGTTAGGTATGCTATTGCACTTTCTTCAGCTGCACATTATTAACTAATTAAAGTTAAATTAGGTGTCACAGTTGATCATGATTAATCACCAGTTATTCCCTGAAATAATTCTGGTTTTCAGTGTTGAAAAATAGGATTCTGCAGGGCATTAATACACAGTGGAAAATATCAACCATATTTTTATAAAATCTGGAAAATGGGAAGCATGTCATGTATATTTTATTTGGAGGTTACTGTGACCTTCATTTTGTTACCATAAAAAAAGGTAGTGAGGTGGAGAAAGAATCATAAAAGAATTTTGGTTGAAAGATGATTGGCAAGTCAGACTTCCCTGAAAACACCATGTCTGTGAGAGTTTTTCATGGCTTCCCACAATTGCTTCGTGGTAAGTACCAAGGGTAAAGGAGAAATGTTAAGCTGGATGCAGGTGTAGTTTGATACAGGTTTCTATATAAGGGACTGTTGTGTGTTTCTGAGCATCATGAAGGCTATAAAACTTGTTAAAGGCAAAACGAGTCCCAGGAGCCATTAAGGAACCTTGAAAAACTTATTTTTTGCCCCTCTCAGCTTTAGCTTTTGAATGAACAGTGTAGTAGGTAAAGTACTAAGTGGCTGAGTCTTTCAGCCATCCTGGAACTTAATATAGGAGTTGACACTGGAAGACCTTTTGTATTGCTGTGACTCACAAATTTGCAAGAACTTAAAAAATCACAAATGTTCACTGTTTCTGTACATGCAGAAGTAGTGCTTCAGCACAGATTAAGTATCACACTCATTTTGAAGGAAGTTATTAAACCATAAAGTATAAAATTGTGACATTTTACTTGCTAACAGTTTTTAATACAGGGATTTTTACTATACCACAGATGGAGGAATGCTGTGTATAAGACATCCAAGTGAAATTCTAATTGGGGGTTAAATTTTTCTCAGCCTTATAAAGAAGTTAAGTTCCTCAGGATGAGGAAAATTTTCAAAGATTGAGATGAAAGGTTTCAAACAAGATCACATTCTGTTTTATAGTTGGTTCTTAATGAGTTTTACGTCCTAAGTCCATGTTTTAATTATCTTCTGTGTATTAACATGGGCCATCTAGTATGTTTGCATGTGTTAGTTCTTTCAAAAGTTATTTAGATATGAATAATTTTATCTGATTTTTGTGCACATTAATTAGTCTTCTGGGTTTGATTCTCCAAGCATCTGCATAAGTATTTGAAAAAAACACATCCCAGTGAAAATACTGCTGGAGCTTGCATCTTAATAGAAATAGTAGAACTCATTGGAAAAAAACAGTAAAAATGAGTATTGAGAAGCATTTTGCCGTCATTCTCACTTCGTTTCCTCAGAATTTTGGTGATAGTGCGACTCTGATAACTATGTTAACAACTGTGAAATGCAGGTCGTTAGGGAGATTAGGCTGGCAGCCAGTTGTATTGTTACTGCCTTTCAAACTTACCATGCTTGGCAAATTATGAAGTACTGCAAGAGATGTAGCTGTATGTCTTTCATATTTCTTGAAGACTTCTCAAGGATATTGTAATATGCTAACACAAACGTTTCCAATGCTGCATTAGGACTCTTAATTGGATAGAGTATGTAACATACAACTGCAGATTTCCATCTCCAGAAATGATTAATGATAGTGGTTGGAGTTGCTTTCATGCAAATGTAATTACAGGCAGGAAAAAGCAGCACTTCATTGTGCATTCAGCTTTTGTCTTTTTGGTGGCTTTGCAGCATTATGCTTACACGTTACTAGGACTATCTTTTTTATTTATTAAAAAAATGTGTACCACAGTTATGCAGGTATTAAGACAGCGAGCATGTATTAGTAGGTGAGATGTGGATGGATATTCGCTTATACACACACTCAAAACCACATATGGCTTACGTATACATACTGCTTTGTCTTTCTGCACATTCTGAGGGATATGAAACTTGTTAAAAGCAAAATCAGTCTCAAGAGAATTAAACTACAGTGAAAGAACTTTGAAAAGCTTATTTTGCAACACCCATTATACTCTGAGTTGCTGTTGCAGAAGCACGTGCTGAGCAGTGTTTGACATATGGCAGGTGCCTTATTTTTCAGCCCTCACAAATCCCCTTCCCACATCTACGTGTGTATATCCAGTCCAACTGCAATAGCTCAGGTGCTATTCACTTTCCCAGAATTAAAACATCTTCAGGTTCTTACAGTAGAGAACATTCTCATGCATAGCAATCATACCAAGATTTGGCAGAAGTATTTAGTTTGCAGTTAAGGGCTTCTGCAAGTCATCCTTCAACTTGCAAATACTCTGTTTCTAGTTTTTCCTACTTTCTTGAAGCAAAGACCTTTCAAAACAAAGAGTAGGATCTTTAAATTTTCTGGATTCAAGTTTTCAAAACCATCTCAAAAGAGCTCAAATTTCACACTTATGTTCCCTCTGCAGAACTTCAGGACATGTTGCACTTCAGATTTCTTTTTGCTTTCACTTGAGATTGACAGTTCAGAGTATTTAAGGAAGAAAAAAATCTTTAGCCTGTCTGCTTTTTTAACACTGTTGTGGTTTCATTATCTATCATATTTTCAAGTACATATGTAAGAATCTTCATAATTTTCCAGTGATTCAAAATTCTATAAAGGCTGGCTTCCAGAGAGGAGGGTTATTTGCAAGAGCAATAGGCCTTTGAGCCTGTGCTCTAAGTTGTTTTTAGCGCAACATTCTGGAAATTTCAGTGCTAAATGAAATGTCAGTGACGAAACTTTCTCTATATTCCATAGTATATTTAATCAATAAATTTGTTTTAATGGCCTTTAGGTATTTACCAGTTCTGAAAATAAGTACGTACGTGAGGGAATAACTTGAGGCATCTTTCCCCTGCATTTAAAATAATTTGGACTAATAAATGTTATATTAGAAATCCGTAGCATGTGTAAGATTTAGAAACGTAGCTACTATTGTTTTAGCAGTTCTACATCTAAAATTTCTGAACAGAAAAAGTTCAGGTTTTTTAAAAAAAAATCTCTGTCTGAAGGAACTACTCAAGTATGACAAATGCTAGGGAAAAGTGCTTAAACAATAAATACTTCTTTTAACAAGAAGTATGGCTAAGCTGGCAGGTGAAATCTAACAGGGTTTTTCACTGAGATTTAGAGGCATAAGTACCCACATTAGTTTGGCTGGAACTTAGATCGTTTTTGGCTGGATCTGCACTTTGATGCTGAGAAAGTAGATGCTTCTCTAGTGTGCTTAACCCTGAACTCGAACAGAGACCTCATGTTATGTACCCATGTTCCCTGTGCAGTGTACAAGGAGAATTGAGCATCACAAGGTGAGATACAAGCCAGAAAACGAAGTCAGCGAGACCACTTGCATTTAGCTTGAATTAGTCAGTATGTAACTGAGAGTGCGGTGAGTTGGGGGTTCTCTTGGATCTGCAGAAGTACAGTGTTTACCACCCAGCTCCACAGTGTGTGCATTCCTCTTCTGAAGGTGCATGCCCAGACATACCCTTTCTTAAACTTAAGTGGGACAAGGAATGGAAGAAGTCACACTTTTCTCTGAAAATCTGTGTGCCCCTGTATGATTCTCCATTTTGTCAGTATGCCGGGATTTAGGTTCCACTCTTCAATTGTAGAGGGTTCAAGCCTGTGGTACACATATGGTAAACATATACCACCTGCACATCACAAAGAAGTCCGTCAGTCAGACCACTGCAATGGTTGCAGTGGTATATACACTTGTCGAGGTACACAGTGGTGGAATTTGTCCTGACAAAGCTTTGGATAAAGATGAGAGAAAGCAGAAGAGAAATTGTACCCTTGCAGCTTACAGGAACTTGCCCTCCTAGGGAAGGATCTTCTTGGCTTCTCCTTCTGGGAGTATTTCACTGTTCCACATGAAAGAGATTGCAGGTAAAACCAAATTTGTTTTTTCTCCTGAAATGCTACCCAAACAGTGGGTCACATTTCCTCTAGTATCCAGTTTGTCCTATCAAAGACAAATGTTCTTCTTAAAATCCTTTAAGGACTGATTTAATTAAATTTTCAGGCAGGAAGAAGAATAAATCTCACAATAAACTCAAGGATATGATAGGCTTATTTAGGCAGAGGGGTGCCTGAAATTTCTGAGTTATGATCAGATGTTTCCATCTGTTTTATCCTGTAAAAAAACAAGATGCAGAAACTGTTGTTTCAGGTGTTACGGGATCTGACTTGACATGGAAATTGTGGTTTGCTCTCTCTATGGAAGGTGTCATGCCTTCAGAGGCTGATAGAGCTGAGCAAGGATTTCTAGGGTCACATCATGAGAATCTGGATATGTAAAAGCCATTATGAAGTGTCTGTATAGGTACCCAACATCAACGTTGAATCTATCCTTCAGGTTGTTTTGAATCTCAATGCTGATATTTGTATTCTGTGTTAAAATAAAAAATAAATGTGGTTTCCATTGGCATTTTAGAGAATGTGGCAGCTGCAAGCTACATCTCTCAAAAGTTTGAGTTTTTCTGTTGTTTTTCTTCATCTTAAATGTTATGTGGAAATTTATCTGCCAACATTCAGCTGTCTGGGATAAGGTATAATGAAAATTGTGTCCTTGCCAATTTAAGAGTCCCTGCAAGGCCTTCCTGACGATGTATATATTTGCATAATGAAGCATAGAGGTATTTATTTTTTGCAAGATTTTTGCTGTAATACATTACATTTAGATACTAAATTGAGACCACCCACTCCAACTCAGGATAGCATTTAAATACACAAAACTTAACTCTATAGACTTACTTAAATCTCATTGACTTGGTATGTTTAAGTCCTGTGCTGAATTATTAAATTCCTCAACTCATTTATTTGGAAATATTATCTATGTAGTTTTATGATTGTGGTAGATTGTGAGATATTTCAGTGGAAAAGGGAACTTAGCTTTCTTGAAGCTTTTTGAACCTCATTGTTCTCTTAAGTTCTTTTAAGTCCTGCACAGTTAAGTTACAATTAGGCAGTTATAATTTTGACTGTGATATATTTTATTAATCCACAATAATATCAAGAGAGGACAAACCCAAATGTTCTGCATAAGAAAAAACCCTCTTAGTATCCACAAACAGATGGAACAGTCTAAGACCGTTAGAACAATCTTAAGTATTATTTGAGCAGCAGCAGGATGCTTTTTCCCACTGTACCTGGGTCAACATGGGAGTCCCAGAATCCAATATGTAAATGTGTCACCGGGCTTTCCATCATTAATGCAGAACCATCTACGATGTGTACATTTCTGAACATGTCAATATGTCAAAATACTGTAATAAGCTCAAATCCAGTGAACAAAAGAGGAAATATACGTATTCTTTATACATATGTTTATTTAAATATATATTTATTTAAATATAGTGTATTTTCCCTTAGTTGAAGAATTTTAGCTATCAGTGTTCAGTTGGGGCAGTCATGAATCGACAGAAGTGAAATTATGTTTTTTAAGGAACTTTTGCACCTTTCAGAGTTAGCAAATGTCCTTGTTGGGTATAAAATACTCTCTCCATCTCTGAGAGTATCAATTAACGTATTTTACACAGCATTGAGTGCTTGTTTTATTGGGCATTACTGGTACTCAGCATTTACAGAAAGCCGTGCCTCTGGTGCACGTATTAGTAACAGTCATTTCAAATTAGCCATCTGGTATAACTACAGACATTTGAAAATACCAGCTTAGCCAACTATGACATTTAAATGGATGAGGTCAGATTGCTTGAAAACAGGCATAAAATGACAAAGCTAAACCACCACTCACCCCACGTCACCATGTTAGCGTCAGTTAAGACATTGTGCTGTCGGATTTGTAATGGGATTGCAGGAAATGGCCCTTTTGTCTGTTACTGAAAAAACAGTAACAGTGTTTTGTTCCTTTTTCTCTGATAGTTCACATGTCGTGTGATTTCTTGTTCCATTTAGTTTTGGAGAGGGATTATATTGCTACTACTGCAACTGATGCTCTAATATAATTTACAATTCAGTAGAATAATTGTGAGAGTTGTGCAAACTGTTTTGTATCTCTTCTAATTCCCACTGGCTTGATTAGCAACCCATTCACTCTTATGTAAGCTGAGAAAGTGATAATTACCTCCATCTTTAATAAATAAAGCTGGGAAAAGTCTTTTTTGACAAATCATAAATTTGCTGAGAAGCCGAGTTAGATAGGGATCAGAAGTATGTGCATTTTCAAGGATGATTATTGCCAGTAGTTTTGACTGAAAAAGAAAGATGATTTCCCCAGATGCTGCAGTGTCATATTTCAGCTCTTTCCAAAATAGATCTGTCCTCTTTCCTTTCAAAATATTTTGGAACTTTCTACTGCATTTTTTTCCCTTAAAGAAAGCATTTTTTAAATGATTAAGTAACTTGAAAGTAAAAGGAAGCATTTAATTTTGAATTGAAAATAATATTTCAGGTTGACCTAAAAAGAGATTTATTATTTGCATTATTATTGTATTATTTTGCAACATTATGTGTTTTCTTTAAATTCAAACTCTTTTAAAACTTTTTTTTGTGTTCTTTGACTGTTCAAATCTGTCATCGTCCCAACTCTAATCTAGAGTTTATATGAAAAATGGCTTGAAAGTTTCCATCAAAATGGGTGTAATTTCTGTGTCAGAATATGTACAATATCTCCATCTAAACCAGACAGTTGCATCAGAATATGTTGTGGGAATATCACACTTTACCAAACAGCTGGTTTATGTTAGCAGCTTTACAAACACATTCTATAAAAATCAAACATGAGAGAAGATTTATTGCTTCCTCCAGTTTCTGGAGGGAGTTGCAAACCAAGAATCGGTGGTCCCCACTGAAGTCTTATATTTTCATAAGGTGTAGACTCACGAGATGGTGTATTCAATCCCTTTTTCTGCTGCATCACAGGCAGCTGAGCCGGGATGACTGCGGTTGTGGGGTTCAGAGAGGTGTCTTGGTCTCTACAGTCTTGGGGAAGATGAGAACTGATGACATCCATCAGGGATGGAAACCGAAGCAATTGCTCTGGTGTGCTGCAGATCAGTCTGTGTTCAGTCATTTGAGTCGTAATTCTGAAGATTAAAATGATCATATTGAATATCAGTTTTTGTTGTATCCCTTCTGATCAGAAAGCCTGTGAAAGAAGAGGGGCTGATGGTTTATATAGGTCTGTGCAATGGCCTTCAAGTATAGTGAGTCATCATCTTGAGTGGGTTTTAGATGCAAAGATGTGGAAGTGGGTGCTTCCTTCTCTGGCCTTGTTGGAGCTCGTCAGGGTTATGCGGGGGACCTCGGAGCTTTCTGTGCCTAAGGCAGGGATGGCTTTTCTTGCTTAATCCCTTCACTGTTTCTACTGAAACTACCAGATTTTATTCCACCTGTTTGATTAGGTGGATGAAATTTCTCTTCTGGTAAGTAGAGGTTGTTGTGTACCTAGACAGCTCAAGTGGAATGCTTCTAACCATGCTGTATTAACTTCCCTATCTGTTGAACAGCCTCTGCACAGAAAACCATTCCGATTTCCCTGGGGAACAGGCAAATAAAACTATTATTGGGTACATTTCAGGTATATTTTATTGTCTGTTCTGTTTTCCTGTTATCTCACATAGTCTTTTGTGCCTGGAGGTGCTTGTCGGGTCCAGTATTCTGCAACTGAGAACACAGGAAGATCTTTAATTTAAAAAACAAAATGCTACTGTGTATCAGTTGGGTATCTGCACATAGCGTGCCAGCTATGTGTGTTTGGGGAAAGCTGGTGAGTCACCTTGTGGGCAATGCTGTTTGTGTTCTTGCCCATTTGTGCTTTTCATCTGTCACCTCACGTCCCAGGATGCAAACTGCGTGTTTGAAACTTCAGGTCTTCATCATTGACTTCAAGGTATGACAATAAGGTAGTGAATGCTTGGGAGGTGACATGGATTGTTTGTTTTTTGCAGTTAAGAGAAATAAAATTGTAGTAAATACTTCGTGCTTTTACGACAAGCACCAGGAAACTCCTACCACTTGCAGAAATAAATTTCCTGGCAGAGAAATAGTTGTGCATCAATAGTTGTACAGGCTTTAATGCACAGGGGGTTTTGCACATGCCTTTTCCGTGTATCTTTGTTGTACATGCCTCGAGTTGGGCAACCTTGGACAACTTAATTCTGCTAGAAATTGAAATAGCTGAGAGATTCAGTGGAAAAAACATGGAATTGTTCTGCAGCAGCCTCTCCAAGAGCAATGCTATCAGCAGTTTTTGAATTTTGTAGTAGAAGATAAAAATGCTCCAGCTCACACAGTGGCTTGTGCAACCCTCTTCGTATAAACTGTTAATCATTTCCAAGGAGCTGTTGCCTTGCCCTGCATTTTCCTGAAGGCTGCAGGAGGAGACATTCACCTCCCTCTATGCTAAAGGCAGGCTGAGGGAAATGGATAGCTCTCTGTTTCCTAAGGTGTAAAAAAGTGTTTGCCTCAGTTTGCCAATGAGTACAGCTGTGGTTTGTCCTTCCTTCCCTGGGAGACTGCCTGTTCCCAGCAGTGGCTTCTTACAGATCCCTTCCCATGTGTTTTCAGAGGTGAACTGCTTATTCCAGCCTCTCTCTCTCTGCTTTGTTCTTGGTTTTTGGCTGTGGTTGTGGCTTTCCTTCCTCTGTTTGCTGGTTCTTGAGGAAAGACACTGGCAATTCATCCAAGTATTGCATGAGAATTCTGCACACACTCAGTCATGCCCCACAGCAGGGCACCGTAGCCTTGTGTCTACTTATACAGAGGTAAGCATGGCATAGATAGCAAAATGCAGCACTGGTTTCTTTCCAGGACAGTGCAGGAATGACTTCTATGTTTGTAAAGATTCTGTCCTCAAATGTGAACTGCTTTAGGGTGGATTTTCTTCCACAAATTATTTGGAATTTTATAGAGGTTCAGGGTGGGGGTGGAAGGAGGGTGGGAAAGAGCTTTATAGTATTCTATCGATGGTACTCTTTGCACCTACTACTGATTAGTGCCTTTATAGAATCATAGCATCATAGAATCATTTAGGTTGGAAAAGACCTTTGGTATTACTGAGTTCAACTGTTAACCTGGCATTGCCAAGTCCACCACTAAAACATGTCCCAAAGTGCCACACGTACCTCCAGCACTGCTGGCTCAACTGCTTCCCTGGGCAGCCTGTACCAATGCTTTACAACCCTTTTCATGAAGAACATTTTCCTAATATCCAATCGAATTTGGATGCTCCTGGCAGACCATGCAGTCCATGCTTTCCTGAACTGAGGTGCCTGTTCCTTTCATGCAGGCTTATGGTAAACCTTTGAGAACTCCCCCACATTGTTTTGGCCAGATCTCATAACTTAGGTGCAGCTGTCTGGTACTGTGTGACCCCTCTCTCTCCAGCCTGAGAGTGTAAGTGCTGCTGCTGGTGTCCCTTTGGTCTGGGGTTAAGGAAGAGGCACCGGAGCCTCTCCTGGTCCTTTAGGCTGGGCTGTGGACCAGGGCTGTGGCAGAGACACCATCTCCAGCCTTGCCGAGGGCTGCTGCCGTCCTGGTGACATCAGTTCAGGGTGGTGCTCTCGAATGACTTGCTGTTTAGCGGAGCCAGAGGCAAAACAGCCAAAACTCACCCTCAGCGGCCACAGCAAGGGGCATCTCCTCCCTTTGATCATCTCCCATTGCTTCCTGTCTGTCCCTCAGCAGGGGCTGGATGTGTCTCCCTGCCACTGTCTGGCACTTTATGGTGCAGCTGGCCTGCTGACCAGTGCATCAGGGCTCCTGTCTCACCTTCAGTGACTTTCTCAGCTCTTCAGCATCTGTTCTGGGGCTTTGGGCAATTCCTACACAACACCATCGTGTGTTGCTGTCTTTGACAGTGATGCAGTTCAGCAGTGATGGTTACCTCTGTGTACCTTTTCTTTTCATGGCTCATACACAATGTATATCTCTGGAACAAGCTGCCTGATTCCAGTTAATCTTCCTGTTTATCACTGTTTACTCTGATTATCTTCAATATACCAGTCAGATACTTAAAAAGTGTCTGCAGTGATTCTGTAGTATGACTTCTGTAACAGAAGCCTCTGATTTCCATAAATTAAGGAATTAATCCTGTTTAAATTTGAGCAGCCTGTAGATAAATATTGATCTCAATTTAAAAAACAACATTTAGTAATTTTACTGAAAATTAGTATTAATGATCCAGAGAGCTTTTTGACTTAGCTGTTGAATCAAAGTCATCTAGACCTCCTGATACTGGACTGTTTATCTTGCTATCGTTTACCATCATTCTAAGTTATTGTTGAATTAGAAATACACTGTTATTGTCATGATATGTCATCCATGGTTTTTTAACTATAGAAGAGAAATATTGTAGTCACCACTTCTTTTTTTTTGCGTTATACTTAGTGGGACAGATGACAATTTCTTTTTCCTAAAAGTACTGTATAGAGATTTTGTTGGTTTTTAATTTTGCCAAACATCAACTTTTTCTTGAATCCTTTAAACTTTTATAACAGATCTCTGTAGCTGATAATTTATGGTTTCTATGCATCACCATCTACTTTCACTTTTTACCATATCAGTGAAACACCAGTGACTAATAAACTAGAAACAGCATTTCTACGTGGTGTGTCATCCACTAGCCTGTTTTCATTCATGTTCCTTTTTCCACAAAAATCATCATTATGCATTTTAACTGTCTAATTATGCTTTTCTTCTCTCCCCAATATTTGTATTATTATCAGCCTAAATTTTTCCCTATACGTTAATTGTTCTGACATCTCCTGTCTAACACAGAGGTTTCTAGTTCAAATGCAGACACGATTATCTTCTCTTCCTATCTTTGGGCATTTCAAATAAATTACTTTCCCAGATCTTTATTTCTTTTTAATTTTTTTTGTGCTACATGAATGTTCACTTGTTCTCTTTAGCCATTCTCCTTTTTGGTATTAGTTTTATCATCCTGATTGACCTGTTTCTTGCAAGATTGACTTCCCTTCTGCTGAGTTGGAGGGCATCTGGGT
This sequence comes from Oxyruncus cristatus, assembly GCA_013399855.1. Taxonomy (NCBI): domain Eukaryota; kingdom Metazoa; phylum Chordata; class Aves; order Passeriformes; family Cotingidae; genus Oxyruncus; species Oxyruncus cristatus. The sequence continues at coordinate 1,837,222 of VXAY01006698.1, forward strand.
TGTTGGCCTTTTTCCTTAAGATGGGCAATGTCCCATACAGCCAAACCCTTCTGCTACTGATTGCTAACACATCTGTTCTCTGGGTTAATCTTGGAACAAAGGGAAACCTGGTGTTTGATGATCAGTGGCAATTCGGGAAGATGTGCAATAGGGAACAGATGTTGCATCTGGATATTCACCCCAGTGCATCCCTGTGCTGGCTGACAGTTCCAGTTTATCCGAGTTGGACACACACCAGCTGGCTTTTATCCAGATGCCAGACATTTCTCTAAGAGGGGGATGAAAAACCGCTGGGCATCTATGAGAGGTGACATATCTCACCACACAAGAGATACTGCAGCCCAGACCTCTCCAGGCATGCCTCTGGCATCCTGTAGGAGTGATGGTGGAGGAAGGCAACCAGGTGCAGGCTCCCTGTCTTTGCCCTGTGCCCTGTGGACTTCAGCAGCTTCGGTGATTTCATCCTAGCCATGAATCTGCACTCAGAATGGCTGACTGCTGCATTCTGTACCTGCTGTACCCAGAACAGGCATGCTGGAGCTTAGCTGTAACTTCTCGAGATTTGGTTTGCATGAAACGCCTTTGCTTCTGTAGCACGATGTTTTGCATGACAGGGATAAGCACTCCTATGGAGGGCTGCATTGCTTGTGAGTCGATAGTGATTCCCAGCTGCAGGCAGTTTCTATTGAAATTCCTTGATCATTACAAATTCTGCAGCTGCACTGTTGCCTTTGAGAGGTTTGTCTACTCTCTTAAAGAGGACCCTCACCAAGAAAAATCTTATATCTTATGGATACAAAATGGCTTTCCTCTCAACAAAAAAAATTCATTTTCATCATAATTTCCCATTTCAAGAAAGCTCACGTGTTGTGGTGGGCGGGTGCGCCGTGGAGCCGTTCTTTGTGCTGTCCTGCTGTAGACAGGGGCAGTGTGGCCGAGTAGAGGAGACAAGGGGAGGGATGGCCTAGAGAGGGGCTTTGACAGACACACAGCCCTCAGCTGGCAGAGCTGAGGGAAACCTGTATAGATACACTGCTATAAAAGAAATGGGGGAAGGGGGAACCAAAGAAACGTGAGTTGCTGCCTGTAATGCCGTTGACTGTGTAGTAATCCAGGGAGACAGCTCCAGGGCTCAGCACACTCTGAGCTTGCAAGGGCCCAAATAGAGTGAGGGGGCACAGCATGCACTGCAGGGTACAGAGCTATCCAGCTGAGTGCAAAGCAACCTGTAGCTTTTCACAATCGTGCTGTTTCCTCTTGGAACTGAGTTAACATTAGCTCTGGCAACTTCCATGTACTCAGAAACGGTGACTTCAGAATCACAGAACCATTTATGTTGTAAAGGACTTCTAAGATCCTCAACTCCAAATGTGAACCCAGCAGTAGGTTTCCCTTGATAAGTTCTTGACAAACTCAAATTACTTGATAAATAGTAGGTAATGTCAAATTTAAATTATATTTTACAGAAATTAATTTATTTTCCTTTCACAATGTTGTTGAGGAAAGAAGAGAATAATGGTTGTTCTGTAAAACTTTAGTGACAGGTCAGATGATACTCTGTTGTGGGAGTAATTCTGAGGTCAACTAAAGTGAAGATGTATTTTACCCAGGGTATTTATTTCTTCATTTTTAAGTGTAGTGTCTCATAACTGGAATTAACTGTATAGTCCTTTCCTAGGGAAAAATGTGGACTTGAACTGTGAGCATATAGCTCTATAGACTTTTTTCGTATTTAAATGCTTTGGTTTCATGTTTTTTTGGCTTTTATGCCAGTGTCGATACCACAATTTGTTTCCTGATTTTAGCCGGTTCATATAAAATGTTTTAAAAAAGCTAGATCCCCTAACTCACAAATCTCACTGTTCACTGAATCGCTAATATGAATGTTTTCTGTTTATATATGATCTCACTGAATTTAGATTGTAATGTTAAAGGTGATCTTCAGCAGAATCCTGTAGCTAGAATTTAAGAGAAGCAGCTGTTGTATTTAAAATTAGCGCATAAAGTGTCATTAAAATAATGATAGAGGTTCACAGAGTTGCATTCTAAGTGCTAATCATCCTATCTTGTAGATGAGTTGACTGCTGTGCCTTACTCCATGGTGCTTCATGGGTTTGGATGATTGGCCTAAATTAATCAGTAAAAGGCTGGAGGTGGGGAAATAGGACCACAAATATGTGTAATGTGTCATGCCTGCCAAATATGTGTCTGCTGAACCTATCAACTAAATTAACATTTCCTTCTCCATCCTTGATCTTTGCCCGTGTCACTGTTAGGTGTAAAGTATTATTCTCTGTGGGGTGTCCTGAGGATTGTCAGTGTACTGGCTTGAATTGGCAGGGGAAGAAAAAAATTACAATGGATTGGGGATATTATAAGTTGTATGGGGAGCTAGCAAACTACCAGAGTCGGAAGTTTTTTTGGCAAGCTAAAATGCCAACAGGAAGAAATGATTCACTAAGATTGTCCAGGGGAGCTGTAATTATAATTGTAATTCATGATGGCTCTTCTCTGTTTGTTTAGCCAAGTTTTCATAAAAGGACTCAGTCAGTCAAATCAGCACACATACCTTTGCAAATGTGCACTACTCGTTTATTGTTTATCTGCTCGCAAATTCAATGTTTTCCATAGTACGCTGGAAGAGACTTAAAATTGTGTGAGACTGGAGTTAAGTTGCAAAGAATGCGTAAGTGGTTACAAAGTCTTATAATAGAGTAAATTAGGGAATAGAAGCAAAATTAAGGGAATAAAGTTGGATTTTTTTTTTTTTTTTAATGGAAAGCCACTGCAGTGGTGGTATTTGTAGGTCAGTATCCGTACACATGAATGGATTGCACCCTCTTCTCTTTCAGGTCTTTGATGCACTTTAATAAACTTCTGTCTATTTGAAAGTGTGTATGAGCACACAAAAAAATCTTTGAAGAAAGAGTTGGTAGCCCAGACATCTGGGAATTTCAAAATAGATTGTGTGTTTATAACAAAATGCTGGACAATTTTCCATGGCCTTTTTATATCAAGGTGGTGTTATTCTGCAGTTTGTATTGTTTTGTATTGTAAATCACTATGTTGGAAACATTTATTTTTACGAGCTTTGTGAGAATAAATGTTATTTTCTTAAGAGAGAGACTAAAATGATGAATGTATCCATTCTTCAATACTTCGAGTATCTAGTTTTTGCTTCTTACATAGAAATTGTGTATCAGACTTGCAGCCAGCCGTGCTCACTGCAGTTTGCCAGGATATTCAGTGGGAAGCTGCTACTCTAGTGGCCTGCATTTAGGAATGTAATATTAAGTGTCCCATTTTAGAAATGGATTTAGAAATGATGGGGTGTGATTTGTGATGGATTTTTGCATACATTATGTTATAAAACGTAATACAGTATCACTCCACAGAAAAATGTATTAATGGTGAGTATGTATCTTGACTTTGACAATGCACTTAGAGAGCAAAAAACCCTGTATGTGCCTGAATATCTGCAAAACCAGGGCAGCTAATCCCACTTCAGGAAAGCATCCCAAACTGGGAGACCATCCACCCCATGTTTGAATCTAAAGCATTCTGGTAAGTTTAAAATCCCACTGCCTTTTCATTGGGCTTTACTAGGAACAAATGAACCCTTAAATTGGCATACTTTTTCAGAGCAAGGGCTTAAGAAAAATTATTGCTTTTACTATTGGTGTAGTAGCCAATCTGACTGAAATGAAGATATCCTGGTAATGTCAGTGAACAGCGTAATTATTTTGTGTTTAACTTCCTTATTCTAACTTCTGACTTAATTTGAATAAATCTATTAGGAAGTCATAATGGGAACATTTTAGTCTTCATCATAATCTTTATTGAAAAGAACATCTTGAAATAACCTATATTGTTTATATGAAACATTACATATATATAGATCTTGTCGTGAACTTGGGGAATAGACATTCTTTGATCTCTATTGTCATTTTATTCAACTTTTAATTAACTTTTTACATGCAAGTCTCAATAGACTTTTATTTTATACTGGAAGCAATGGGAGCAATCCTGAGGCTAATCCAGTCCCTGAAAAAATTATACCAGAGAGAAAAAAAAGTGCAAAACAGTGGTGGTTAAAGAAATACTTTCTGTGCCAAGACTTTATGTTCACTTTGTTTTGTCTTTAGGTTTTCATTGACACTTCTATATTTTTATTTCATCCATATAATGCCAGCGGTAGCACTGTCATGGTTATCTGTGCTTCTCTGCTGAGCAGAGTATTGAAGAAAGTATCTGAACCAAAAATTCCTGCATGGTTGCAAAAGTACTAAGAGTTTTGTTTCCTGGACTTCATACCTTGTTTTCAGTTCCCACTCAGGTTCTTTGAGGTGGTAATGGTGACAGAAAATAAATACAGCTCTCGCTTGTTCATTGGCATCTTACAGCAGGAAGTGTTTGGCCCGAGCAGAGGAGACAGTTTGGGAAGGGAAGCAACAAGGTATTAACTCCTGCCCTGAAACTTGGTGTCTAAGTGTCTCTCACCAAATCTGCTTCTTCAGTGGTTTCTCCATTGGCCTTTTGCTGTTAGGAACTCAAAGCTCAGGACTTTCATCTTCTGTCTGATTTCAAATCAGGCTGGCTTCAGTTGTACTGTGTAATTAGCAAAGGAAATAAAACTGGTTAGAGGAACTTGGGAGGGGATCGAGGAGGAGTTGAGAAGTGGGATTTGTCTCTTTCCATTCATCCCCCATATACTGCTCCTTCTTCTCTTTTTCCTCTGCAACCTGATTTTTGTTCTTCTCTCTTCTTTATTACCTGACACACAGCATCCTATGCATTGCATATATTTATTTTCTCTTACATTTTATGTCAGACCTCATCTCCTTTTTATTCTTCTAGTCTGCATATGTTCTTCAATTGTATTGACCCTACAAAGGGAAGAAGTGTGGACTCAAGGAAGCAGATAAAAGGAATGCTGCTGTGGAACATGCAAAAGCACAGTTCTGTTGTTTAGCATCTCTCACTTCTAGTCTGACCTTACACAGGAGTATGAAGTATGGGAACTGCTTTCACAGAGCTGTTCAGTGGAAGCATCTTTTGACAGAGAGAACAAATTTCTTATGATAAGCTCCAAGACAGAATGGGTTCAGAAAGCTTAAAGTCAATGCCACCAGCTCAGCTGCCCTACAACTCCCTCAAGGACAAGTTTGCTCGGGTTTGTACTTTGCATGGAAATGGCAGGTGACTGGCAGCTTTGAACACCCATAAACCTCGTAAACAGTGAGCTTATTATTATTTATTCTCTTAAGGCAAGAAGACAGGAATAGTAATGGAATTTTTGTGGAGTATCAGAGACAAGGGGGAAGAGTTAGCAAGATGTTTTATAAGCCTCACAAAGAGTAATTTGAGTCCTGTATTATGCATAGCGAAAGGCAGTTTTTTTCTGCTGGTAGACCTCTTTAGGTGGGTTTTAATGTGTTTGTTTTTCAAAGTGATTGATCGTAACCGAGGTTATTTTTGAAGTAAATCTGCCTAGACCTTTAACTTACAATAAGCAGTCTTCTCCTCCCTCCCCACAAGACTTTTGGAGTAAGCAGGTTCTATTTATTTGTTTATTGCAAAGTCTGTGAGGGCTTCTTTGGTCCGCAGGAGTTCTTCCTACTCATTGCTCATACAGCACGCTCACCACTGATTCTTCACATCAGCTGGTACTTTCTGCACTCTTCCATCTCCTACACCCTGCCCTGCTGAAGCTTCCTTCTCCTTACGTGCTCATGCACTTTTCCCCCTGGAAAGGTGCCCTTCCTTCAGGGGCCTTGGACACCTCTTCCCCATGCTCTGTTCTCAAGGAACGCACCAGGCAAGCTGAAAGCACACTGAAGTCGCACTGTCCAACAGAGAACTTAACTGCTTTTTCTGCAGTCAATAGTTGTCCTAAATCCTGTTAGGAAATGTTTTCAGAAGTGTTTACATTTCTAGCCAGCCATTTCAATCCTTTTTAAGAGCTGGAAGTCAGAATGTGGAGGGCAGGAACTTCATTTTTTTCAAACTCTTGGGGCAGATGATGGTGCCTGTTAGTCTTAATGGCTTTATTTTTCTTTGTTTAGATACTTATTAATGTTGCACACCTTGATAATTAGATTGCAGTAAAGACATGTCTTTTTCCTAGGGACCTTTCAAGAGATGTGTCACAGTAGTCTGTGATCTTTCAGGGCTTGACAGACAAAGGTTAAAAGCCATTGCCTTAACCAGCAATTCTTGTGGGTCTCAGTGGCTTGCTTTGCTTTCTTATGGTCTAAATGAGTGTGTTCAGCTCAACTCTTTGACTCTGCAGCAAAGCGCTTGCTTTGTGCAATATGGAACTCATAGCTTGGAATAGTTGGCATTTTTTAAAAATGCAAGTTATTTCTCAATATACGTTGATGATCAAACTTCTGCTGTCATCTATAAGACATCATGCCCTGGTTATTGATATAGATACTGTCCTCTGTGGTTTCTTGTTGATTTTGTGAATAAAATTCCAGCTGTGCCTGCAGTTGTATCTTCTGCTTGATGGGGTGGTGTTGCTGGTTATATGGCTACTTCCTGACACAGTTAATAAGGTATTGTTGTTGCTTTGATTTCAAAGCTACAGCAAGTAGTTGAAAGCATCTTGGTCCTTTCCATGCTTAGGAATGTTTCTCCCTTCCTTCTCAATGGCAGTTTACATTAATGGGTACTGTATTCTGCACCAGACTCCTTTTAGAGACTTCAGATTATGAAGGAGGTAGTGTCTTTGTGAAGTAATGGTTTGGCCTCTTTGGCTTAACTTTCTTTTTTCAGAAGCTTAGTACAGATGTATTTCATAGCCTGCACAGAGTGCAGATGATAATATATTTAGCACTTGTTTGGGTCTGAAGTCTTATATACCACATCCTGTTAGTACTCTGTATTCTACTCTGGCTCTTAAAATCAGCTTGGTTTCCCTCAGTCTTTCATTATAAAAACCTGGACAGGGCACAGGCTAACCATGGTAGAGTGGTCTGACATTCATCATGCTGTTGGTCTGCCAAAACCAGGCCTTATTTGAGATTCAGAATAGGGCCAGTCGGGAAGGTTTGAGCTTCTGCTTTAAAAATTGTGTTTCTGCAGTGACTTTTAGCTGCGTCAGGTTGGTTCAAGTTATTTTTAATGTGTGATATTTCCTGTTATTTTTTAATTGCTTTCTGATGTGTATTTTGAAATTATTTTATGAATCTAATAAACCCATTGTTAGAATTAAACATGTGCATGTATGCACACATACCACATATTATGATAGATCTGAAAATGCTGGCAATATGCTAGTAATATAGGGAAAGACTTAATTACCACCTCACCATTACTGAAGTGTTGGGACAAAAAGTATAAGTAGAATTTTCACACTATGAAAAAATTCAATCCGTATTTATTCTTCCTGCAGCTGTGGCAGGCAGTTAGTTGATGCGTCGTTGTTTCTAAGAGATTCAGAGCCAAAGGTATTGTAAAGGTGCAGCTGTGAATTCCGAAAAGAGAAGCAGTCCTAGTTAAGAGGCTTGGAAGATCGGTGCATGGAAAAGATGACAAATTATTTGCCTGCCTTCTTGAAGGTTATCGGGTATAATTTTTCATATATGCCACACATTCATCTGTATCTATTTCTTTAGTGCTACATTTTCCACAGGATTACGAAAATCTGATTCAGACATGGACTAAGTTGCATGTAGGCAAAGATGTGGGCAAACCATTTTAATAATTACCATTTCACAGAATTTGAGGAATACTGCAGACAGTGAAGTGCTTGCCCTAAATAAGCTTTGAGATTAAACAGGACTCAGGAGACACCAGCAAATAAAGAGTACTTGACAGGTTAAAAGGCTTGCCATAAAGAACCATGTGCATGGATAGATGCTGTCTGGAGCACAGAAGGTGGCCTAGGTTTATGTGAGCTTTAAATAAGACAAATACTTACATATTGCTTTGTCAACTTGACATCTCTTTTGTTGCTAAGCTTTGTTCCCACTCCTAAAAGGACACAGCACTTCATTTAAAAAAACTCTTACTCTGCACTGTGTTCAAACTTGTCACAGCTTCCAGAAACAATGAAGCTTTGCTGACAAGTGAACTTAGTCAAAATTATTGTGTAGTCTCTGTGGATATATAGAGTAAACTCTTCCAGGACAGGAGCTCTAAGTAGGACAGTATTTCACATGGGCATGAAGAACGTGCCAGGTTTATGGCCTGACTCCTGAAAAATGTGCATTCTGAAAGGTCTGTTTTTCACTAAGCGTGGGCGGTGCCAATTTAGACTAATGCGCATCATTTGCGCTATAAATAAGAGGGACAATCCCACTGGCATGCCAGTATAAATACACTGAAACTGGTATAATGTTTATGCAGCTCCTAGTGGCAGGTTAAAATTATTTTATGAATCAAATAAAGCTTGTTAGTGGGATTAAAAAGGATGAGTATAATTCTGTAAATTTATACATTAGCGAGATGCAGCAGTATGCTTTAATCTTCATGTTGTCCACATTTGAGTTAAACTTGTGCAAATTTTTGCTTTAAAATCAAATGGATATTCCACCAAATGAATATCCTAGTCAGTGTTGTCCACTGTGTTTCAGTTACAAGATCAGCCAGTGTTTGTGCTAAGTCATGCGTTGTAAGAAGAACTGGTAGGGTCCTAGCCTAAAGCCATAGGCTCAGTAATCTGTGTGATTTCTGGAATGAACTGTGTACATGAGACGTATTTTTTTAAGATCTTCTGAAGAGGGGAAGAATGTTATTAGGAGTAATAGAATGACAGTTAAAGCAAGGAAAGAAAATTGCAGACTGATGGAGGGAACTATTTTCCAACTGAGATCTGATGCACCCTGTGGAGCAGCTTCTAAAGGAAGGCACTGAAGATGTCATCACTAGAGACACTTTCAGACACCAGTAGGCTGAAAAATACACCATATAATTTACTGCAAATACATTAGTACAGCACTGGAGTCAAGGTGGAATAACTAACCTAATGAAAAAATTACCATTCCTAATTTCTTGTCTTTGAAGATTGTGTTGTGACTCTGATTATTCTTACTTTTCCTGAAGCAAACTAAACACCTGTTTTCTAAACATTTTAACATATTTTACTTATTTTTTATGCAACTTGAATCGCAGTCTCACTGTATCAGCCATTAACCTTTATCATTGCCTTCCCCCAACACACATGCAACTAGTTTCTACTTTCCCTGGCACGCAGTAGAAAAGTTCCTAGTCGACATTCTCTCTTCCCCCAGTCCCTGCCAAGGCTAATACCAGCAGTCTGGGCAGATGTTCCTGATCTGCTTTGTTGTAACCTGCACAGGTATGTATCTTCCTGTGGTATGTATCTTCCTCTCTTCTGCTCCCTAATTTTCAAGCATGAGACTGTAGGGAAGACCTCCCCTGAGACTGGGCTGAAGAAGCACAGACACAATTGCTTCACAAAAACATTACAGTTAAGATTTACTGGTACAATGGAGGTGCCATGCAGGATATGCACAGCTCAGATGACCAGCCTGTATTTCTCCTGTTGCATTTTAACCACAAAAGTAATAGCAGATCATACCACACATCACGTTTTGTTAATATACAGTGAAATGCTGTCCACCAGGAAGCCAGTTACTTTCTGTCCCAAGGGGGCACAGTGGTGGGCAGCCACTGCAATCAGGAGCATGGTGTCTTAGCTTGAGGGTGTTGTCCCAGAGCCACAGGATATGGCTTGGCCCTGTTTCCCCTAATCAGCTATCTCTGTCTTCCTAGCCTGTCTGGAAGGGGTAGCTGAATCAAGGCTAGAGAGTAAAAGGTAATACTAAGGTAATTGATGCATTTCAGGAAGGATATTGAGATGCTGGAGCAGGTGCAGAGAAGAGCAATCAGGCTGGGGAAGGGACTTGAACACAAGTCCTATGAGGAGAGGCTGAGGGAGCTGGGGTTGTTTAGCCTGGAGGAGGCTCAGGGGAGACCTCATCGCTCTCTACAACTACCTGACAGAAGGTTGTAGCCAGGTGGGGGTTGGTCTCTTCTCCCAGGCAACCAGCAGTAGGACAAGAGGGCATGGCCTTAAGCTGTGCCAGCGGAGGTTTAGGTTAGATATTAGAAAAAAATTCTTTACAGAGAGAGTAATCAGGCACTGGAATGGTCTGCCCAGGGAAGTGGTGGATTCTCCATCCCTGGAGGTTTTTAACATGAGGCTGGACGTGGCACTTAATGCCATGGTCTAGTAACAGCGGTGGTGTTGGATCAAGGGTTGGACTTGATGATCTCAGAGGTCCTTTCCAACCCGTCTGATTCTATGATTCTATGATTTTTAAAGTAAATATCTACTCATAAAGGTATTTTTCCATGAAGTACGACATTAATGTCATCTGGTTTTCTGTCCCTCAGCCTCTGTCTTGGCTCAGGTCTCATTCTTTGCACCACTCCTTTCTCCAGGAGCCTTGTTGGAAGTTTTATCATGTTGACATTGATGTACATCTGTCAGTGTTGGCTCAGACATTCTCGAGGGATGCTGATTTAGCGTTTACCAGTGTTAAACAAAGTAATTGAATTAATGTAAAGAAATGTAATATAAAAAAACCAGGGTTTTATATATTTTTCCCCAAAAAGCTTATGTATGGCACTTTCATTCAATGCCAGCATGCAGCAGTATGTCAGAGCAGCATGGTGTTCCTAAAGACACATGAAAGAAGGACAACAAAACTTTCCTGTGGACCAGGGTGTTCAGAACAAAACGTGTGGCTTGGAATACCGGGAAATATTTCTTGTCAATGATATCTATATCGCTTAGGAATTTCCTTTTAAATGAAAAGCTTTATAGCCCCATCCTCTAGAACAAGGTTTTCTGCAGAAGTTGTAGGTACAGAACAATCCCAGAATATCTCAGAGAAGAAAATAGTTTACATATCCATTTTCTTCAAGCTTCTTCACTGTCCCTACTTCTTCAGTTTCTAGCTGCTCTGGTTAAGCCTCACACATTTCACTTATGTGATGCCTGTATTATTTCCATAAACAATAAACAGAAGCTCAAGACAGAGTGAAACTCACTTTGCTTTCTAAAATTATGTAACAATTCAGTGACAATTCTGGTTTATGGGATTCATGCTTAATGCTTGATGCTGTATAAACAAAAAGACGTATTTATCAGATTTGAAGTAGTTTGTGGTTGGGGTATTATTTAAATAGGAGTACTTCTAAATTAAATAATCCACTGAAGTGAATTTCACCATATGCTAGTATCTCTTGATACATGTTTTTGAGCTTTCTGCAGATCTTGTGTGTTTTAAACGGTCTTGCAAAGTTCTGCATTTTCATGAGCAAAGCAGCTTTGGGAGGAGATCAGCATACTTAGCCATTTAGGGAAACCAGGCATTTCCATTCAGGTGCCTGAGCACAGGCTTAGGAAATTAACCTTGGACAAGCAGACTTGGGGGACATTCAGATCATTTTTCAAACAGTCAAGCTTGCTGAGGTATTGTAAATATCAATAGGAAATGAATTCACAGTTATACATAATTACAGTACCCTGCTTCCCTTGCTTCTAGATTAAAACTGAGCTGCTACTGTAATAAGTAACCATATAATTTGGAAAAAAGAGAATTAAATTTACATAAAGTATAATAAAATTGAATAAATTTTCACTTTAGAGAGACAACACAATTATTCATTGGTGCTATAACTGTTAAAATTAAGTTTCTAAGAAAACCAGAGGACACATCTGTTAAATTTGGAAAAGAAAATTACCAGAGGAGCTTTTCTAACTCTTCCTTCTCATAATTTTTCCATGTCACATACACCAACAAATGTTACTTATGGAAGCATTTGAAACCCTCTGTTTTCTTAATAAAGACTGCTGGAGAGCACAGAGCCTGGAATTTGATAAGAAAGGATTAAGATTAAATACAATCATATTTGTCCTACTTGGAACCCAGTTCATTAATGACTACTTTACATGCAGTGCTTAGGAAGTTTTAGAGATTTCTAAGCACTACTTCGAAGAGCAGCATTGCCATTTCGAAAGTGAAGTCTCGTTGACAGGATTGAAGCCACAGCTCTAAACGGACTAAAAAAATTGTTATTCCTCTGCACCGGTAGGAGAAATTAATGCTTGCTTTCATGACTGGAGCTCCCATAACACATCTGAAGGGGTTAGCATACGGGCAAAGCGAATTGTTGACATTTTGTTGTTTCATAAAGCATATGTGTTCAAAATCTGTACATTATACATCTGGTGAAAAAGCCTAAGACAGTTTTGTCTCTTTTTTTCAACAATTTATAGTCTATTACACACTGACACAGCTGTGGTGACATTGTAGTAACCATGAATGTTCCATGATGTTAATTTTTCTCTAGACTTTTGCATTATTTAAAAGCAAATCTCGTTTAAAAAATCCTCCTTTTCCAGGAAAAATACGTTCTCCGATAGTTTGTGTTTTTTTTCATTACTGTTGTCAATAACAGTTACTAAGGATAAAAGTTAGGCCAGACTAAAAGGATTTGTGCCAAATCTTCCATCAACAGCCAAAGTGAAATTCCCACAATGCACTGCTTCCCAGCAAATTTCAATGTCATTTATCGATTCAAGTGTATTCAATAATTCATTTGTAAAACTTGGCAGTTTTAGAACTTCCATTTACCTTTATAAGCTTTTAAAAAAAGGTCTGGGTAGTAGTATCCTTGTTATGATTAATTTGCAGCTGTTACAGATTCATTTAAGTTGTGTTGGTGTCTACTGATTGTGACTAATACTGGTTACGCGGATCAGGGTATTGCATAAACATTCAGAGTTATTTAGTCAGTTCTCATTCAGAATTACTTAGTCTTTAAGTTCAGGGAGAAAGATTTTTCCACTGTCTTTAACAAGAGTCCTCTCAGATGAAAGCTGTGGAGCAGTGTCATAACCAAGCTTCAACTCCCTTCTCAGTGTTTTTTCCGTCCCATTGCTGTAGAACAAACTGCAAATTACGTTTTTCAGAATTCATAACACTTCAGTGAAAATGTTTAGGCATTTTTACCAGAACAAATAACTGGAATTTAGAAGATGAGCTTATGCAGAGCTATTTTTCTAGTGTGGTCTGGATGACTTTGTAGTGGCTGGACTGCTCACAGGAGTGCACAGGTGATCTTGAATTGAAATTCCCTCTTCTGCTTGATCCAGTGCAGAGCTTGGAATTTATTGTAGAGGAGATAGTTTTAATGCATCTTACTCTATATGACTTGCCTAAATGTTGATCAGAGCAAGCAAACAAGACTTAATGATTGTGTAGCTGGGAGTTTGGGTACTCTCTGTGAATGTGAGAATGGGGTTCAAGTCTCTGCTCCAATAAGGATTTCAGCTTTCTTGCAGAATAGAAGATTTTTTAAAGAAAAGTATGAGTTTAGAAGGGAGTAAGTTGCTGCAGGAATGGTCCTAGGAGTTGTACCAAGACTCTTTGTAAGCCTTCGTCAACTTTAGAGCTTCTGTAAACCACAGGCATCAGTGATAAGTGTTTATTTTTATCTGTGAAAGCCTCCAGCTGCAAGCAGTGGAGATAACTGATAATGCTGTAGCTTAGAATTTGCCAACTGTCACTAGTATGATACTGTGCAAAAAAATATGCTTTTAGATAATGCTGAACCTTATGCTATTTAAGATAAAATTGGGGATAAGTTTCAGATGCAGGAAGTATGAGAACTCATGGTATTTTGTGCTGTACTGGCAGGATTCATAAAAATCTGTTTGTTTTAGTGAAAAATGTTCTTAGTAAAGTTAAGCAGCAGCAAATTTCAGTGAATGGAATATTACAGATCTACGAATGCTTGAAGTAACAACTCAAGTAATAACTTGACTCTGGTGCTTTTATTTTTTTGAGAAACTGATCTTGGAGATGATGTTCTCTCAGTTGTAATCATCCTCTTGACAATTTGTTTTGCTGTCATTCTCTACCTCTGTACAGGTATGTGATTCTCTACTTACCTGAGGTACATGCTATCCCTAATGGGGTAAGCAACAACACGGACAATCGACCTTACTCCTCCCATACACTGAGACAGCTGGAGGTTAGGCAGATGAAGATGTAATGTGCTTCCTTGTGGGGTCTTGGGACTTATATTAGTTGGAGATTCTTCACAGTGGGGAACGTTTGAGGAACACCTCTGATTTGACTTGTTTGGGTTCTGACCTACATGGTCAGACTCTAAAATGGTTTAAATTCAGTTCTTCCTTGGCCTAAAGCTTATCCTGTCGTGAAACATTAAGTAATGCTGTTGAAGAAAAACTGAAAGATGGAAACTGTTGTCCCTCATAATACTTTCATTTATAGTGGTGAAAAAAAATAAGTATTGCTTTGAAGCTCCTCAATATTAGAAAATCCCCTGTGTTTGAAATTTCTCACTTACAAATTTGATGGTGTGTCATTTTTTGTGCTCCCAGAGGAATGCAAGTTTTGCAGCAGAGAAACAGGTACAAGAGGTGACATAGAGCTGAGGATGGCAATTGTGTGGGAGGCAAAGGTACGACAGTGAAGAATCTTCACATTTCCTCCCCATGTAGGAAGGGCAAAGTGGCAGCCTTCGAGTTGTTCAGTAGCTGTTCCAAATGGGGTGGGAAGAAGCTTCCCCTTCTTATCCAACAGGATTGCAGCTGTGCTTAGTCATCTTCTGGGGCCACCTGGTGCTGCACAGGATTTGGACACATTTACTGGGTTCAGGAATTACCGCATGAACGTGTGGCAACAGCAGCGAAGAAGAACCCGTTCTTAAGACCTGAAGGAGGGAATGCCCTTAGGCTTTACCACATCTGTAAACAACATTCTCATGTCAATAGCTTTTACAGCTCTCAAGAGAGACATGGAAATGGTTCAGTGTCCATAAACCGCCTGAAACGTTCAATGTCTAGACTTGGTTGTTGAGGAAGTATCTTTAGGCTTTCCTTTTATTCCCTGTTATGTACCCCCAGTTGGTATCCTTCAAAGGATATTAAACTGAGTACAGTAAGTATCTAAAGATGTCATATAGTCATTTTGCTGACACAGTACCAAGCGCTTCATATGTATTTGTACACATTGTCCAGTGTATAATCTTTGTAGGGTTACATTACTGTTTGTGTTTTGCAATCTATAGACCCCTTAGTTTTGGACAGAGGCTTACCCCAAAATAAGAGCAATGCAGAATGATATAAATGGGTCACAACATGGTCCCTTACTCAAAGAATAAATCATTCAATTACAGTATAGAGATGCCACCAGGTTAAAAATAGTCAGGGAAGTGCAAAAAGCTGTTTATCTACCTCAGAAGCAATAACTAAAGGCAATATGCCTACAGTAATAGCTGTAAGCAGTAGGAGTACTTGCTTGTCCCCTTGATTGTTATCTTTGCAGTCTTTAATGAGAAGAATTGTTTGCAGGGCACTGAAAGGATGGTGTGTAACCTACTGTTACTGGTGTTTGGGGCTGTTTCATGAGGACAAGTAAAAGGAGAAGACAGGAAGGTCATTTTGCTTTCGTGGTTGAGAATCTCAGTAATCTGCAAGGTGTCATCTCTGAGATTATCATTGTTTTCTGCCAGGAAGAAGTGAATTAATGCGATGTCCATCTTATTCACTATTGCACATTTACAACTGTAAGAAACATGCAAAGTATGAATTTGGGAGTGGGGAATGATCCCTGCCCGTTAGTAGTATAAGAGGTTTGGTTTCCTTTAGTCACTGAATAAAGAGACTTGCTGGCATAGCAGTCACCTTTACATGACCTACTGACTTGCTAGAAATTGTCTACCCTGGGTTGTGTAATTTTTTAGCCAGAGGAAATTAAAAGGGGAAAAAAAAAGCTAGTGATGTAACAAATGAAGCTGCACGAGTTTATAGGCATAGCTAAAATAGTCCTGCTGTAGGGAATGTGGCCACCCGTGGTGTTGTTACTTCAGAAGTGGGCAAGAGCTGGTGCTCCAAGCAGCAGGGTTTGTGGCTGTGTGTTACAGGTGAAGGTGTTTTTATGCTCAAGGTTGACATAGTTTGGCCTGTGAATTCTTTTTGGACTGTGGCTCGCTCCGTGCTGATGATACGTTAGTACTAGGGGTGTAACCAGCTGAGATTGATGCTTCTGAAGCTACCCTCTGTCTCCCTCTGCTTTTATGTGCGGCTTCTTAAAATACATCACAGCTTTGCCTGATGTTGTTATCTCCTGTTTGCAGGGGGAATGCTTCATATCCTTTTGCTCCTTTCCTTTTTCAGTGTGTTGGCTTGCTCAATTGGGTTTCATCTCCAAGTCTATCAGTGCTGTAGAAGGCAAAGCTGGTAATACAAAACCCTCATACAAATCCCCCCCAGGCATTGCTGTCATGAGACATTTTTGCATGTTTTACGACCCTCCTGGATAGCTGTGGAGTGGATGAGGGCATCAAGAAATCATAATTTGATAATAAATTCTTGTGGCCACACAGCTTTGTTAATAGGTACAAACAGACTCCCTTTTTGGGCAGCATGAATGGCATCATGACATTTCAGGGTTATCACGGTTTTTAGTTACCGTGTCTATTTCTGCATCTGTCTGATCTTTATATTACTTTCCTGTCTCAATAAGCATTCTTTCTCCAGTTAGTGTTTTCCTTTGCTTCTGGCAATCCTTTACACTGATTTCTAGTTATGTTGCAGTGTGATTTTACTGTTAGATGGGCATTAGAAGAAAATTCCTTGCAGTTCTGGGAACCTCTTTCCAGGCCACAGATGATACAATGGCCCATTTTTCTTTCCTAATAATAATTGGGCATATTTTACACTAACAGGGGTTCAGAAGTTTATGAAGCAACTTTTTGAGCCCTTTGTTTTGCTATGAAAATTTGTGGACAGATTAAGAAAGGTAACACAATTACATACCCACAGTACCTAACCCATATAAGCATCTGATGAATTTTCAATGTTAATAGGCTTGAATTAAAATACGATCTTACTCACCTTTGCGCTCTCAGTTAACTTTCATATCTGTCAGTTGTGGTGTAGAAAACACTAGAATTTTTGCTCAGGCTCCCTAGTAATAAGTATTTGAGTGTGCACTCCTCTCCCCTCATTGGTTGTTGTTGATCAGAGAGACTTTCAGGCTTGTGCTGTGTTCTGAACTCAGGATAACAGCAGGTAATCCCAGTTCAGTGCAATATTGGGAAAATCATCTTTCAGCATGAGAGTGGATATGATGTACTCATCTGCTCAGTGACAAAGCTTCAATGAAAAAGGTCTAGCAGTGAAAATTCTTCTTTCCTTTTTTCTTCTTTCCTTTTTCCCATCTCTCGAATCTGATAGAGAGCATAGACAGACTAGCATAGGACTGTTTTGTTCTGTAAATTGACAGATTTTTCACAGATAGGGCGTACATTCAAATAGGGCCCAGAAGTCATCACTATGAATCGATTCTTGAGAAATTGTATTATGTTTCCTGCCCACCTTTTAATAGAAAAATGTGTCTCACACTATCTGCTGGCATATTCAGCACCTGCAACTAAGTAATAATGGACAGGACATATAAGCCACATGTTATTGATGAGCTCAATTTCTTTGTCTTGAGCCTTTTCTTGAGTTCAGTGGTGCCTCTTCTGTGAAAGAAAAAAAATAATGGTACTTCCTTCAGAAGCCTTAGTTCATTCTTATTCTGCATATGCTTATATGCATATATTAGCTTTTCCACTTTCGTCAAATGGAAGGCTAGGGCTTTACATACTGTTTTCTTTTAATTGTGTACCCAGATCTGTGTAGATATTTTTCCAAAGCTTCTCTAGATTTCCTGCAGCTGGCAGCCTTATTTTCTTGGAGTTTGTACTAGCATGCGGTATAGTTAAACCTGTTACCTTTCCCCTTGGAACGCTGTATCCTAAAGCAATGGGAGTTCATTTTATTGTAGAAAGAACAATTATATTGTCTGTTGAGGTATTTTATCAGTATCTGTTCCTCACTACTTGCTGCATTTTCACCAAGGTTCATGACTACAAACCTGTTTTGGTATGGTTTGGGGGTTTTTTTGTGTGTGTGGTTTTTGTTTTGTTTTGTTGGGGGTTTGGGGGTTTGTTTTTTTTTTTTTGTTATTTATTTAAACTTTTTTATTGTTGCATGTGCCTAACAGTAGCAGAGTTCATTACAGGAGTTCTGAAGTTAAAAGCTAACCAGCTCTTCCAGTCACTTTTTTGAGACCTGGTTTTAGATTAAATTATGCTGACCAAACCCTTATCTCACTGGTATAAAAATGGACTGCTGTCTTTGATGCAAGTTTCTAAAGGAGTTTGAGACCTTGCAAGATGTAAAGAGCGCAGTTGGCAAAGAAGGATTATAATGTCAAGAGTGTCATCTGAAAAGAAAAACTGATTCTCCAGAAAGTTTATATGGTTCTACTTGATCTGAGGCTGCTATTTTAGATAATGTAGTCTTTGATTCCTCTGCTCATTGATCAGTATTAAAGCATGTATTTTTGCACATGCTGTAAACACATTGGTCCTTTGCAAGCTGAAGGAAAACATGCAAACAGAAGCATTTGATGACACTTTAAAGTCTTTGAGCACTCAATTAAAGGGAAAGCAAGACAGAAGCCTGATTTCTTCTGCACTTATAGCTTGTTCCTTTTTAAAGCTATGATATAGTTAATTTTTTTCCCTGTGGTCGTTCTGCTCTTAAGAGGGATGAAGAAGTGACTCACTTTCTGCCTAGTGCTGTCTCTAATTGACGACTCATCTGCTTATCCCACCATTAGTGGTCTTCTGTGTGCTGAAGTTGATCAGTAGGTGTTCCACATAGCTTCCTATTTAGGCACAGGCAGTTACAGTGGTGATCTTTAGGGACAAATGTGCCTGGCATATTTGGCAACAGCTTTCTGGTGTTTTCCCCAATCAATCATTACAATAGAAAAGGAACCACCCTCTAACAGATCCCAAAGGAAAAGGAGTGCATCTTTACAGCCAGAATATTCAAAAGCTTCGGGAAGCCTTTCACTCCTGAACAGGATAGTACCTCTCTCACTCAAGTCCTTGACATGTGAAACTTCTTAACATGAGGAAAAGGCAATTTCTATCGTTATGTTATAACTGAAAAGGCCTATGTATATCAGGCCTATCATCAGTATGTGTTATCTCCAGTTGGAGTTTTAGCACATCTTTTTCAGTTCTGCTATTCAGAGCCTTTGTCATTGAGTCTAAACAGGGCACTGAGCGTTGAGTCAGCATTCAGAAATACCCATCCTGCTCACAGCAGCTCTTGTGATCTCCATTGCTAGTTCACACAGTATTTGGGTAAAAAATATGTTGTTTTTAACATTATATTTAACAGTAACTGGAAGTGTTGCTTGTTTCTGTTTAGATGAGAGTCCTTACACAAAATCTGCAAACCAGGCAAAGGCACCTGATGGAGCACTGTCTGTGAGGAGACAGAGTATTCCAGGTAAGACTTGCTTTGCTTTTTATAACATCTAACATGGTTTTGAACAACAAGGTAATACTAATCAAAATTCAATTAGTTATAAAAAGCAAATGAATTACCATTGCTACCAAGCAACTTTATAAAGAAGGTTCCATAGGAGCTGTAAGATGTTCCCACAATTAGGTTATATCAAGCTTTTGCTGTGAAGAACATCCCTGTATCTGTCTTTTGCAACAGATTTGAGACATTGAGCACAACAACCTTTTCATCAGAGCCCCATGTATTTTCAGGCCCCATGAAATCTGTTCTTTGATATCTGGTTTCGATAGTGCAGGGAGATTGGCCCATATTTTCTACTGCTGATTGGCCAGGCTCAGAAATCTAACAGGGCAACACTCTGCCAGGGTTCTCGTCTTCGTGTAATTTTCTGCCACAGCTGTGCCCATCCTTGTCTTTCGTGTCATCACATCGCACAAAGCTGGACCATTAGATAAATGGTTAACATAAGCGATCTTTGAACCTGTCTCTTTTATTTACTTCAAACAAGTCTGCAAAATATGCCCATGAAAAACAAGCTTGATATGCATATTGTGCAGAAATCTAAAGGGATTTTCAACTCAAGTAATATTTTACAGAACTTTTGATGAAAACAAATGAACACTGAGAAAGGTTGTACACAGGTGGAATTACTGATGTTGCCAGTCTCACCTCAAGCCCAGTAATCTCTGACTTGAAGGGAAGATGCATTGCAATAGAGATCAGAAACTGTAATGTCGTGACTTAATGACTAATGTTAACATTACTTGCGCTCCTCGGCTGTATTGTTGAACAAAGACGCACAACTTAGAGGGTGTCTGTGGATGTGGGATGGAGCTCAGACCTTTACCACTGCTAGGCTCAGATCTCATCCCAGTAGCTATTGTGAACAGCCAAAGTATGTCTTGTGAACGCTTTGTGTGCATGTTTCTATGTGTGAGAGAGACCAAGCTGGCTCACTGACTGTTGATTATAGTGAACATTTTTGTTCATTGTTGAAAACATCCTAGTGAATTAAAGATTGCTATTTTTATAGTAGAATCAAGTGTATCATAACCACTGTGAAATGACATGACTACAGTGTCCAGTGTCCAGTTTTTGTTATGTTAAAATATTTACTTATACAACATCAACCAGGTTTTTTTTTAATCCAAGTCAATACAAATCAATATTCATTATTTTTTCAGAGTGAATTAGGACCTGGTTCCTTTTTGAGTAGTGCTTTAGCTCATAGGTCAATAATATTTATGACCTGGGAAGTGTTCAATCTTTTGATTTCTTTTTTTTCTGTAATTATTCTTTATGGTGTGGTTACTGTATTTATAAAACACTTATGCTAATGTCTGAGTACAGGCTGAAGTTCGTGGTTTCACGTGACATTTTGAGAACTCTTGGTGATTTCACTACTGTTCTTTAAAGAGAAGGTTTGATGGAAATTGAAACGGTCCAGTTTTTCTTTAGAGAATTTGGTAAGATTAGGAATTTTAGGTGTTGAGTAGTCATCATGGCTAATGACCATTTATTTTGCATTTTTTACAGTATTTTTGTATATTCTGGAGTTTCTGAGAGCGTTTCAGATGAAATTTTACTATATGCTCTGCATTAGTCACAGTTTATTCAGAAAGATAATGCCGACAAGCGTTTGGTGAGATGTGCTTTACTATATTTCAGGTGTTCTGGAAAAAACTATCCAAGCTTATGTATGTTCTTCAGCTTTTAATGTAGTGTTGACATTTATCTAAATGTCTAAATGCCTTCTTGTATCTCTAGACCTTAGGAGCCCCAAAGGATAAATGAGATTGAGCTGGTTGGATATTTAAAGAAATAAAAATTAAAACTCCTTCATGTCCTGACAAATTCTCATTGTAACCCAATGGACGTTGTGGGTTTGAATACATAAATGGCTTCGCAAAACTAAGTGCTATTTTGAGAATGAACTTGAAGATTTAGGAGTTGACTGAAGTTTCTGAAAATAACCTGTAAACATTTATATCACTTGGATGCTGAGAAAATTTGACCCTATATTTTATATGTAAGATACCACCTGGTAAATAGCTTCTATTCTTGCTTATCTGCAGACATTTTATCCATATTATGGGTTAGTCTTGACTCAGATGCAGAAGCATCCCAGCTAGCCAACTTGGTTTAGCAATAGGAGGTGTACTAGTTGTATTAACTAGTATGAGACCAGAAGTAGTGCAGTTGCTTTTGCTTGGGGGCAGGGTCACAGTTCTGACAGTAAGTAGGTCAGCTCCAAATAGCTTTTAAATTGAAAGGTATGATGCAATGAACCTAGTAAACTCTTCTGGACCTGGATGGGAACATGTCAACTGGAGTTACTGTCAGTAATCCTTACATGGAGA
This sequence comes from Oxyruncus cristatus, assembly GCA_013399855.1. Classification (NCBI taxonomy): domain Eukaryota; kingdom Metazoa; phylum Chordata; class Aves; order Passeriformes; family Cotingidae; genus Oxyruncus; species Oxyruncus cristatus. Next base: position 1,858,969 of record VXAY01006698.1, read on the forward strand.
GCTTATCCTGTATGGAAAACCTTCATTTCTATTCCCCCCAGACGGTATGTCTGATAAAACATCACGTTCCTGAACTGCTGGTTTTTTAAGCTTGAAACATGGTAATACCTTTGACAGTATAGCTGTCTATTCCACTTGATGGTCTGTCATTCCTTAGACATGGACAGCAGATGTCCTATTCCCAGGGAATGCTCTGCCTATTGAATCAGCCAAGAGAAAACTTCTGGGTTTTAGCAAGGTAACTGATTTTATGCAGAGCTTGCAGAGGTTTGAACAATCTGTGGAAAAAATACTAGTGAAAATATATATACAGGATGTGTGATGTAAATCTTCCAGCTTGGTATGGGATTGTGGCATCTCCCTGTGTCTGGTTAAAGTTCCTTCTCATGAAATTTGAATTCACTTTAAAGGACTCCACTGCTCAGTCCTTTTGGCCAGCTATCAAAAAGGGAAGCTTTTGTTGCTGTGAGACCTGAAACTACTATACCAACTGTAAACCCCAAGAGGTGGTTTTTATCCTTCCATGTGAAGCTGTATTGAAGGCGCAGTATTGATGAGCAATGACTGAGTGCACAGAGAAGTAATGTAATTCTCTAGAGGTTACATGGAACTCAGGCTCAGTTTATTTTACAGGAAAAAAATGTTGAAATAGTAATTTTATAATTAAAATCAAATGAGCACATACTGTAAGATCAGTGCACTGAGTTTAATTCCTTTCATCCCCAGAAGGAAGGAATGGATTAAGCATCTCCCTGAAGCAGAACTTGCTTATTCGAGATACAGAATGGATTATTCATGTGATGAGACTACATGTCATATTTACCATGTCTTCACATGGTGCAAAATCAACAAGCAACAGATCCTTTCAAAGGGATTTACAGAATTGCTGAAATTATATTTAATTCAAATTATATGCATTAATATAACGCAGTTTGAAACTTGGATTTTGTTTTGCATATATGTAGGTGTTTAGTTACAGTTAAATATATGGTTGTTTGAAACATTACTTAGCTTGACAGTCAGAATTTCTTAACTTAAAAGTGAGGCTTAAGGTAATGCCATTATGACAAGCAGCCTGCAAAGTCAGAAACAGATTTTCTCCTCCAAACATGTAAATTTAGACTGTTGACCAGTGTATAATGAAACCTGATTGCTAGTCCATCCTTACAGAAACCAAGGGGGGAGTTATTGTGCCCCATTCAAGAAACTACCACGGCAGGACTAGTGTTAAGGCACATAAATGAAAACAATAAGGCATATAAATGAAAACAATGTGTTTCAGAATTCATGGTTAAGACCATTCCCTCAGAATCACAGATGCAGTTAAAAAGTCTGTCATTTAAAAATAAAGTATTTGATCCTCACTTGTTACCTAACCTCTTGAATCCCTAGGTTTAGATGGCTGTAGTTCCCACTGAGTTCCGGGACTGAGGTTGCCTGGCCTGCCAAGGGTCCAAGCAGTGCCCAGCCAAGGGCAGGGGTTAGGAAAATAGCACTTGGGTCAAAGCTGTCGCTCCTGGGATTGCTGATTCCTGCAGGAGCTTTAAAAAGGACATCAAATGTTCCTGTGGCACTGATACAATGTCAAGAGCTGATGGCAGTGTTCAAGAGACACTTTGAAGTCAAGGAGACCTTAACATTTTCTTCAAGATAAGCATGATCTCAGTGCTGTCCTGAATACAGGCAGGCTGAATAGCTACTGCCATACTTTCCAGACTAAAATCCAATGCCCTCTTATCTGTTTTAACAACATGGATAAATCAGTCAACACTAATGCTCTGCCAATTGTTCTCTTCATTCATTTATTTGTTTGGGGGGATGGAGGGGAAAAAATAACCTCACACAAGAATAAAAATAATTCCTTTGTGAAGCAAAAATAACTCACCGTAAATTTGAGACTAATTAAAATATTTCATAAAATCTGCAACAGAGGCATCATTTTGGTTTTAGTCCAATTCTGGACATGTTTTTCATTGAGTCTTAATCGTTCCTGTTATTTAAAAAAAAAAATAGTAAAAAACACCTTATATAGTTTTTTTAAGATTAAATGTTTCAGCTTCTCAGTGTTTGATTTTTGTTGGTTGAATTAATTAGTAAGTTTCAGTTTAATTTGCAAATGGGTCAAAAGTCAGTTGTTTTTCACAAAAAATGAATTTGTGCCTAATCTAGTTAATATTAAATTATTTTTAAAATCCATACTTTTTACTTCTTGCATCTACTGCCCTAAACATCTGCACTATAGCAGACTTCCAGGCATGTGAAGTCTTGTTGCCTGAAGTAGTCAAGGGCTCAGAGCTATTATGTGAAATTTTTACTACAAGTGCTATTTGAATCATTTGTGAATTCAGAGATTTGGTTTAGCTAGGAGGATTGCAGTTGTGTAGCTGTCTCTTTCCTAAGTAAATTTTTGGCACCAAATAACAAAGAGACGTAGTGGAAATATTTCCCTAAACTGAGGAAGTTTCCTTTTCTCTGGGACAGAAGAAGAATTAACACGGCTGCCTGCCTTCTGCCCTACTCAACACACCTAGCAAAAGGCCCTTGAAGTCTTGTCCTCATCGTATTGTGTGATGTGCTGTTGTTTCTCCTCCCACTTAACCCTTGTGCTCCAGCTGTACCTGCCTCTGGGACCCACAGGAGCTTTCCCACGTTTCATTTCAGCCACATTCTACTCCACATTGATAACATCTGCTGAACAGGCAAATTGTGTGGATTTATGGTGGAAGTGCATGCCCATTCTTACAGAGACAAGCAGGAAAGACCAAACTCAGATGTTATAAATCATTCTTTTGACATTTTCTCCACCATGGGGAACCTCTTTTTCTCTCTAACCAGTTTTTTTATTATTATTGTTTGTCATTTGCAAGTTTTATATGCAGCTGCAGGGATGTACTAACAGGTCAGTTGTTAAAATAGGTCACTGTATTCTGAAGGAAAATTGTCAAGACTTTGAAGTCTAAAATTAAAATGACTAGATTTTTCAGTTCCTTTGTACATGTGTAAATACTGCACTTTCTTTCCATACTACCTGATTCTTTGAAGCATGCTGTAATACAGGTTTCCAATTTCAGCACAGTGTTTGATCTCAAAAACAGGGCTAGCCATCAAACTGAATGGAAAACAGAGTGAATGTACAGCCCTGAGCTCATCCTCTACAGTGATTCAAGCTCTGGGATTACTATTAGTAGCAGTTTTGCAGCCTTGTTTGGAGGGAGTTTGGTAACAGGATTTTAATGCAAAAATAAAATGTTAAACAAACATAATTTTAGGGTAGGCTGAATTTTGAACTACTGAGCACATGCAAATTGAAGAGGCTTAAAATGCCATGCGAAGATAATATTTACAGAGCTGATACTAAAATAGTAATTACTGTATGATGTAGTGTCCTCAGTAATTGCTTAGGACACAAAATATTCCTAGGAGAAGTTATGAAATACTAAATTATTGTAATAAAACCGATAATTAACATCCTGGGAATTTTCCGGCTCTGGAATGTTTAAATATACAATGTATATGTCATTACGAAGCAGTGAGGTAGTTGTCTTTAGATCCTTGGCTCTGAACCCATACAGGTGCCATGCTCTGTTTACAAAAATACAGAGATAACGCCTTTTTTCTCCCCTCCCTGACCCACAGCCTGCTGTGCAGCAAATGTTCGTATTCTGTCTCAGGCTACACCAAATGTGGCCATCCTGAGGGGTTTGTCCACTGTCCACAACTAATGAACTCAAATGTAGGTCAGCTGGAAGCTGAAGAATTTTAAAGACCCTTCTACTTTCTTCACTATTTATTTGGGGGTTTTGTAGCATCTAGAAATGTCTGTTTAATCCTGAAAATAAAAATATATTAGTATCAGGAAACAAGCAAAGGTTGTGAAGAAATAAGAAAATATTGAAGTTTATATTTATATAAAATAAATATCATTCCAGAAACCAGTCTGGATTACAGTTAGAGACAAAACATGTGATCGAGTTTTGATGTCCTTGAGTTGCCAATATGAAATTGTATCAGCTGAATTTAATATTGTGTGTGCTGTGCCACAGTTTAAATGAGGAAAAGCTCTGTACTGCATAGCATAATATGGGAATAGATGGAGTGAATAGTTCTTTCTTTTACAAGATAATCTCAGAAATAAGGGAGAAATATAGAAAGTAATACAGAGAGATAGAAGGGTTTAAAAAAAAAAAAAGTCCACATTGATTAAAAAAGAAATTAGACTTCTGAAGTGATCCTGGGATATAAGTTCCATTAAATGACACTGCTTAGGAAGGAAGACAGCTCCCAGGTTATTCCTGTAGCTCAGCTCTTAACATTTGAGCCAGGTTCAAGTGACTGACAGATGTGACAACGGATGATCCATCCCCAGTGGGTAGATGTTTATCTGTGTGCAAACACTCCTCCAGAACCAGTTTTGTTTTCCTCTGTGATTAATATGGCATTGGCAAGACAGTAGGTGTTCCAAAATAGTTGTTCTCATGCTTGCAGTTGACTTGGTCCAATTTCTTCAGACTCCTGTGTTGAGTAAAACAGCAGAAGATTTAAACACTCCCATTATTTTTTGGCAGACTGCTCCTAATGTCAGCAGCCCCCTTTACATCATTTGCTACAGGGGAGGCACCTTCTCAAGCAGTGTTGCCTGACTTGTGCAGACCTCAGTCACCTTTTCTATCCTCATCAAAAGTTAAACCTGCTTTACCTTTGACTTCAGCTTCCCTCAGACTTTGTAAGCACTCTGATGTCATGCATGCAGTGCTGTCTCAGCTAATTCTTCATCCTCCACCAAAATATTAGTCTTCACTGGCAAACTGGTTTTCCAGATTAAGAGCATGATTTGCCTGAGGAAACCTGTTAAAATCATCCCCGACCTTTTTCAGAGTTTGCATTGAGAGAAAAAAAATTCATTGCAAAAGTAAAATGTGAAAATAAAACGTATGTCAGCAAAAACTGGGTTAGGAAATGTAAGTATGTGTCTACAAAAGCACTTTTTCTCCTCAATTTGCATTTATATCATAGACACTTACTTTTACTGTGTACTTCTAAAAATCAGCACAGAATGCCACTGAAGAGACTTTAAGCATTTAGAAATCCATTAGCAGCAACCTCTGCACAGTTATTATGGTAATGATCTTGCGTGATTTCCTAGCAGAAGGAAGCATTTTGACCTGTGAAATGCAGATCACAGGCTAGTAAGCTTTTCTGCACTTGAGGTGTTTATTGTATCTGCAAAGTCATTTGCTGATTTTCATGTCTGATGAGAGGCTGCAGTTGCTGTATCATTTACAGGCTTCCCTGTGTGTTTGTTTAACCTGGTGGAAGTTTATCAAATGGTCTGTAAGGCAGCTGCAGAGCTATATGTCTTTTCATTTCCATAGCCATTGCAAATTCCTGAATTTGCTTTCTCATACTTAGTACTGAAAGAGTAAGATTTCTTTCGTGTCCTTCCTCCTTCTCACCAAAATAACTTTTTTGGAATGACTTCATATATGTCATTCACGTAAACATGTTCCATACACAGATAAATCCAAAATAAATTTGTCTGATGTAGAAAATGAACAAAGGTCACCAAGTTTGATTTGCTGATGATTTATTTATACATTTTCTTTACAGGTCTTCTACATGCTAGTGTTTTCCAGTACTGAAAAGGATTAGAATAGAGAACAATCTAATTTCATTTCTTTTACCACAAAAGAGGGGGGAAATGCATTAAGGGCAATACTGTACATTTCATTCATTTTAATCAAAGTTGGTGATGTTTGTTGAAAAATTTATTCTCCTTGAAAAATTTATTCTCCTCCTTCAGTTACAAGAGAGAGAATGCTGTAGAGGACATGTGAGGAGAGAGAAACTAGGAAAAACCCAAAGAAGGTTAGTTAAGACTAGGCTTGAACGAGAAGCATGGAGACAGTCTCTGAAAGAGTTACTGGACCAGCTGGGAAAAATATATGGCTTCCCTCTCTCTTGCAAAGAGAGAAGAAAGCCATATACTTGATAAAGGTCATGTCAAGAGGTGACAACCACAGAGATCTGTAACCTTGGGATTGTATAGCTGATCACAATTTGTTCCTACCTGAACATAAAACTCATCAATCCCAATAATCACTGCATTTCACAAGAAGTTGTAAAACTCTTCTGCTGTGAGACTGGGCTTTGCCTACCCCTTTTTGAATAGAGCAGCCCATTACAACTGCCAGAGGCTCTTTATTGTTGTAGGTGTGGTGAGTTGACCCTGGCTGGATGCCAGGTACCCACCAAAGCCATTCTCTCACTCCCCCCTGCAACTGGTCAGAGGAGACAAAATATAATGAAGGGTTCAGGGGTTGAGATAAGGACAAGGAGAGATCACTCACCAAATATCATCACAGGCAAAACAATCTCAAAGTGGGGATATTAATTAAATTTAATAAAATCAGAATGGGATAATGAGAAGTAAAATAAACCTTAAAAACACCCACCCCTCCTTCCTTCCCAAGTTCTACCTCCTTGGCCCCAGCGGTGCAGGGAAACAGGGAATGAGGGTTATAGTCAGTTCATCACAAGTTGTTTCTGCCACTGCTCAGAGAGAGGATTCCTTCCCCTGCTCCAGTGTGGGGTCCCTTCCATGAGAGACAGTTCTCCATTAACTTCTGCAACGTAAGTCAGTCCCACAGACAACAGTTCTTCACAAATTGATGCAACATGGGTGGCCTTTCTGTGATGTGTAGTCCTTCAGGCACAGGCTGCTCCAGTGTGGGTATCCACAGGGGCCACAAGTCTTTCCAAGAAAGCCTGCTCCAACGTAGGCTCCTCTCTCCACGGGTCAGCAGGTTCCTGCCAGGACCCTGTGGCATGGGTATCCCACAGGGGTCACAGCCTCCTTCAGGCATCTACCTTCTCCAGCATGGATCTCCTCCATGGGCTGCAGGTGGGTCTCTGCACCCCGATGGTCCTCCATGGGCTGCAGGGGCACAGCTGCTCCTCCATGGGCTGCACCACAGGCTGCAGGGGAACCTCAGCTCCAGCACCTGGAGCACTCCTCCCCCTCCTTCTGCACTGACCTTGGTGTCTGCAGCACTGTTCATATGTTCTCACTCCACTCTTCTCTGGCTGCAATTTCATGTACCCAATAACTCTTTTTTCCTCCTTATATATGTTATCACAGAGGTGTTACCATCACTGCTTGGCTCGGCCTTGGCCAGTGGTGGGTCTGTCCTGCAGCCGGCTGGCATTGGCCGGACTGGACATGGGGGAAGCATGCAGCAGCTTCTCACAGAAGCCACCCCTGGCTACCAAAACCTGGCCACACAAATCAATACAGAAGGCGACTGAGAAGCTAAAATTTAATATTGACCTCTTGAAAACAACTGCATTTCCACAAAATAGCACAGCTGGGTTTTCATGGTGAAGGAAAGGAGAGTATCTTCAGAAAAATGGATATTACATGAGAAGAAGATCTATAAGGAATGCTCAGAAGTAGTTAAATGTATTCACAAATTTCAGACAATATCTTTTTCTCTGGGTGGAAATCTATTTAAACATTCTTATGTATACTGTTATCAGTCCATTATTGGAATAAAATAAAAGAAGTATTTGTGTATTCAACAGAAAAAAATATTTCTGCATCATTCAGTCACCAGTCCTTATGGGTCCAGTATCACTAGAGAGGAAGAGTAAGCAGCAAATCTGTGAATACAGACTGAGTCAGTGCATTCAGAAGGGACTGGATAAATTATTAGGCAAGAACTTCATATGTAAATATTACAAAGGCTGAGAAGCATTGTACCCTCTAATGTGAACAGTACTGGATGTCAGAAAACTGTGGCAGGACCGGACTGGACAAAGTAGGCAGGTTCTCATTCTTTCCTTAAATAGGACTTTGTTTTCTTGCTCTCTAAGATGGAACAGCTTTGTTTTCTTGCTCTCTAAGATGGAACAGCAGGACTAGATGGAGTGTTAGTCTGACCTAGACGGGCATTGCTGTCTTTCAAAGCGTATGACTAGCAAACATAATCTAGGCATGTTCCTTTAATGCCTCAGACTTTGCTATCTGTGAAGTTGAGGATAATTTTTTATCATTTGCCTACTTGAGTCTTTTTCCAGCTCATAAAGTGCAGTTCTTTTTTGCACTTTCTTTCTCTCTTACAGTTATACATAATTAACTTTATGTTTTTAATGTTCCTAATGTATTTTCTAATACCTCTTTAAAGGACTTAATGCATTATTTCCATCTGTTTTTTTATTTTGATCTTCCTTCCAGATTTTGCAGTGATTATAATTTCAGGGCATGAAGATAGCAAGGAAATAATATATAATCTACCAAGATAACAGCTCTGTCACACCAAAATTTGCTATCCTACATGTGGATAGTAGTTTGTCTGTTCTTTTCAGGTGTTTCAGTGGGTCTTGTTTTCACTCTAAACTTTGATTTCTACATAAAAATCCTATAATTATGTTTTTTGCAAAATTATGTGTCCTTTTTGCCAATATGAAGTAGCTTAGAGTGTTTTATATGGATAGGGAAAAGGTTGTTTCATTTCTTTAAGGTTGTTTCATTTCTTCTAATAGCATTTAATAGCATAGAATCAGAAGAGGAAAAGAGATTTTGGTCCTTATGAGTCTTCCTTGTCACATCCTTGGTACATGGGGCAGACAGAGATATGAAGTCATGCCTCATGTTGTAGAATAAAAGAGGTAGGTATGTTTGTTTTGTGTAGGAGCTGTAAGACCTCAAGTTAATCATAGCATCATTGCAACCTAGCTCATCTTTTTTGATTTATGGTCCTTGTCTAAATTGCAGATATCATTCTTGTTTTGTGTCTGTGGTTTGGGAAATCTGCTAATATTGTGTGAATAAACACATAAAAAAGACCCCTTCTAATAAGTAAAGTCTCGCTTATTAACAAACTGAAAACAGTGCAGGAAGCAAAACAAGGAACATTTTAATAGGGGAAAATAGCAACAAGGACAAAATCAGGGGATTTCATTGCTCTTATTCACAGAAGACATTGGTAGAAGGACACTCTGAATATCAATCCAGGCAGGAACAAGTGCCAATCTTCAGTGCTAATTGATTTTATCAGTGAAGGAAAACGAGCCCAACTTAATAGTTAACTGTGAGACAAGATCCTGCCAAGACCTTCTTCCCATATTAGATGACATTGTGACCCTGAATACTTGCTGGATAAATGATACAGAAAATGAGCATTGACCTTTGAGGTAGTTAAGACCCAATGTCGTAGAAAAATGAGACGTGTGCTGCAGCTGATTTTTAGGTATCACTGACAAATGATGAGTGATCGTACCTGGTAATACAATGTGACTATTGATCCCCAAAATATTGGTTCTGTAAGAAAAAGTGAGAAGTAAAACCTGATAGAGGTTATATAGGGAAATCCTGCCATTATACTAAGACTGCAACAAAATGGACCAAATCTATAAAGAATAAAAATGCTTCAGTACAGTTGATAATTTCTACATAACTTGTGTGGAGCATATTCACATGGGAGTAAAAAAATGTGGTCATCCAAAAAGATTTCAGATTTAGTCCTGGAATTGAAAGTTTAGCAAGTGTATTTGGAAGTCATTACAAACTTGTAGCTACAAAAAGAGATGCCTAGTAAGGAACTTCTGCAATTTTATGATGAGGATGGTACCTAACTCTAATGAGACCATTAAAAGCCAAAAGCTTTTTCCTTAGCCCCTAACAAAAAGTAATGGTGCAATAGAGAGCATATAGTGGATGGGAACATATACACAGTCATGGAGCTTGTCTTACTTAATGCCACACCACAGAAAATAGTAGTAAAGCTGTTTAACTCAGTCTAGTTTAAGTGCTAGCCAACTATGATGATAGTTGGACATGATTACAATGTGTGCTAAGACATGCTTTTCACAGACCGAGTTAAGAGTATTGGGAGTCTCAGAGCATTTTGGACAAGCTGTGAATACATTTTTTAGTCCCAGTTTTCTCTGTATACAAAGCTGAAGTAGAGATTAGGAAATTTCTTATGCTGATCCACTGCACATTTTAATTTATCCACTACCTTATAAAAATATCATTGACCAGTAGTCAAAACATGGGAATCTCAAGATACCAGGGAATCATCTTGTATTTGACTGCATGTAATGCTTAAAAATAAGCATTGTAAACTCAAACCCATACCAAGTGTGAGATGATAGCAGCTAACATTAGGCTGGTATCTCTGTCTCCGTCGTAAGCTCTGGGTCTTCTCTGAGGAAAGCATGATGAATGTGCAGACCCGTCTGACATGCCTGAAGGTCACTTGCTGCAGACTTTGTTAAACCAAGAAGGGAAAGAAAATCCAGAGCAAGTACTCTTACTGCAGGCATTTTGTAAAATGTATAAACTAGGTGTTTTGTGGAAATATTGCTGGTGAAGCTGGGTTGGTCAGAAGTATGAATTTTACAGTATTTCTAGATGAGCAAAGTTTCAGGGTAGGTAAAGTGACATCAGCACGTAAGTGCTCTCACTCTTCTTTTGCTTGACAGATTGGTCTAAAATTTTTCGGCTTCTTTTTTCATCCATTATGACTTCATTTCTGCTGGGAGGGTTTGACATTATAGCCACATAGTAACTTTGGGGACTCTTTTTTAATGTAAATTTACCATTAGTAGAAAAGGTTTTTGAAGGTGGAACATGAAAGACATTTATGCACAGCATGCAGTAGTTGAACTTGGTTTACAAATGCTGAGAAAAAATTATGGCAATTGTGTTTATTGGATAGCTTTGTTCAGGCAGAAATCACCTTTCTCATTTATTTTCCGTCAAAAAAATCATGGAGGAGGTGACATTCAGAATAAGCTATATTTGAGCGATTAAGGTAGACCATGTCTAGAAACATTTATCATTAGTATTTCTTCTGAATTCTCCGGTATAGATTAAAAGTTCTTTGCTGTATTAAATACTGTCAGCAACATCTCCTGCTCTCTGTAGGAAATCCTAAATTTTGCGTAGAGGTTATGCTCATCTTCCTGGCCATTTTAAGGAACTGTTCGTTGCATACTTACAAGTAAAAACAGATCCTCTCATGCCAGATGTTCTTTGTTGGTGTAAATCTTGGCTGTGTAAGGTACATTCAAACTGGTATGATATGTTCCCTTTAACAGTGCTAAGGTAAATGGTACAAAAATGGCAGAAATGCTAAACATGTCTGCATGGTTGGCATATGGTATCCTTTATATGTATGCCAAGCTATAGAAGAGACTGTAAATTAGATAAAAAACCAAACCATTAAATTTGAGTATCTGATACACGTTGAGGACTGGAGTAACATCCTCGAAGATTTTGGAAGTTAGAACTGCAAAATTTGAGACTGTAATTAGATCTCTGCTCAGTTTATTTCCCAGGAATTAATGGTTTAAAGGGTTTGTTTTTTTCTGTCAAAGTGTTCATCTGACAGAGAAAAACAAAAGGGGGGGATGAGCTTTTTATATTTCTAATATCTAGATCATGGTGCTTTTTTTGCATTAAACTGTCTGAAAATAGGAGCTAAGGGATCCAACTAGTTCAAGTTGATGCAGCTGATACCATACCCGGGACAGGCAAGTGAGTAAACCTATAACAATTTTTCAAAGCAAGTTGACTGCATAGTAATACAAAGGAAAAGATTTGGCCATCAGTCTTCTCAAGTGAAATGAATGACAATTGCAGATGCTTGGTGTCTGATCCAGGTAGAAATTTCCCAGTGGTGCAGACCTCAGCTGAAAAACATTGATTTGTTAAACCTGGTGCAGTTAATAAATCCAATGACGAAGGATGAGTGAACTGCACATGGATTACAGTGCTGTGGGGACCCCAGCCTTTCCGCGCTTCTGGGCCCAGAGCACAGCATACAGCTGGTAGCAAATGGCTGTTTGCTGCAGCAGCAAAGCAAAAAGATATGGGCCACAGGGAGTGTAGGTTTGTTTCGTTTTAAAAAACCCCACATATTGGTTTATCTGGAGAAGAAAAATGTCTCAGAATGCACTTGTTTGTATAACTTACCAAAGTTTTATACCAAACTGGAGCCATACGAAATGTGAAAACACAGTTCTTCCATAGTTTTTCCTCCAGTTCTGGTTAGCAGATTTTACTGTCAATGATAACAGGAATCTCTGCGCTGAGGTCTCTCTGTTGAGAGAGGTCTGGTAGGTTCCTTAAGTGATTTTTGTAAGCTTAGAATTATTTAAAAATTAAATATTTCCTTTTAAAATAGTGGCAGTGTATCTTCTAACAGCAGAGGAGAAAGAAACAGGGACAGTCACATCTTGTGAGTTGTTTTCATGGAGTCAGAAACCTGAAGAAGTGCTCACAAGCTTCAGTTTCCTTTTGTTTAGGAACAGCCTTCATTAAGTGACAGCTCTTTTTCAGAGACAGTCTTACTTTAAAATATGTATTTTCAACAGCAATACTTTTAGTTGTGTTAGCAGTTTCGCCTGTTTGCATCCTTGTTGAGAATCTGCCTTGTGGTTGAAACGTGTCATTGAAGCTTCCGGTTAGTACTGTTTAGCTGAATCTTTATCTGTTTCAGTCTATTTGAAGATTTTAGCTATTTCTTCAATTCATAGAAACTTTGTCTTAATCTCTTGGTCATGGAAAGAGTGTAATAGACACAACAGACAAGATGTGTCTTTGAAATAAAGGTGAACCGGAATATACCATTAGCATGTCTTAGTATTTTTGGAAAAGCAGGAAGATGTAGTCTTTGTTCCTTTTCACCTGAAGTTTCTGGAGGATGAGGGGAAACATTGAAAGAAAAGGCAAAAAACTTCTGTGAAACATGCATCATATTTTGGAGTTTGACAGAGGAAAGCTTTTTTTCCTGGGATACATAATAATGGGGCTGCTCTGGGATGGAATAAACATGCTGATGTCACACTGAGATTTCTGCCAAGACCTGTAAACAGCTTCTTGAAGTGACCTGAAGATGTAAAATATTCCTGTTGTCCCACAGGCTAATACTAGGTGCTAATATGGGGCCGTCCCAGTTTCTGTGCTAATTCAGTGGGGTATACTGGCAATTTAGATGACAAAAGAAATCACATAGGAACATTCTTGGAGCTGTGCATTTTACTGTTTTACTGCAGTGATTTGTTCAGCAAGTTTGACTATCTAATAAACTAGTTCATGCAAAAGAAGGCATTTGTCTTCATTTCTCTTTGCCATTAGTTCATTATGCATACATTAAACTTTGGGGAGTAAGTACAGAGATTTATTAGAGAGTTACAGAGCACAGGTTTGCAGCCAAGAAATGCCTGAATTATTCCTTTTCTTTTTTCCCCCCTTTTTTCCCCTGTTGGCAAACTTATTTCACAAGAATAGTAAATTCTTGTGGATTTTAAATGCTTATTGGCAGCTAAAGTCATCACTGTTTCTGTGATTTGGTAAATTTTAATATAAGCCAGTAGCTTATTTTGCAGTTCTCTAACCCTGCTTTTCCACTGGCTTTAACTATATTTTTTCTTCATCTTGAATGTTGAATAAATTAGTGATCCTTTTGTCCCAGGCATTTTTTCCTGCTATAAATACCTGATAAAAAGATCAGTGCATCCTATTTCTCAGGCAGTGTTGCATATTAAGTCCCCCACAAAGCCATCCTTGTAACTTTAGTTTTGTATCAGATTGAAGGATACAAAAAGAACGAGTCATTGACAGATCCCTTTTTAGAACATTCCTAGCTATGCATTCTTTCAGTCTGTTTTTGAAGTACCAACTTCCAGAAGTCAGCATTTCTGCGTTGTGGTTTTCCGTAAAGGTAGAGAGTGAGTAAACCGTGAAGGTATCAGTGATCACTGAGCACAAAGGACAAAAGGTAAAATCTGTGGGAGGCATTCACTCGCATTTTCCGTTTTTCTCATTTTTTTTCATGCATATAATATTCTTCCAAGGCTTCTAATCTTCTACGCAGAGCCTCTGATAAACCCTTTTGTCATGCTGAATCTCCCTCAGTGCTACCAAGCAGAAAGATACAGTGTGTGTATCATTCAACTTTGTATGTTCTACACAGAGGTATATGACCCCTAAAAACTTAAATGTGTTCCTTAATCCAAGTACTAGGAAAAGTTCTACTGGCCCATTCCTCCAAAGTTCAAATATTTGAAAATTCACCATCCGTTCTTTGAATACATGAACAACGCTTTATGTAAAAAGCAGTGACGCCGTTACTATATCCTTTTCTGATCCCTACTGCTTCAGTTTTGCCATGATACTAGTGATCGTAACTCTATGTCCTAAAAAGGAGTTGTAATGTCTTATATTAACTAAAATGTTTAATTATATAACAGCTGTAGATCATGACAGGCAGTGCAAAGTATGGTTAGCAAAAATAGGTGCCAGCTCAGATGGAGAAAAGGGATTTAATGGCTCTATTACTGAAATTTACCTGGTAGCCACAGGATGTTAAAACATTGGAAGGAGCTGCAAAACATGGTTTAAATAGCAAAAACCTAAGCTTTACAGACAGTTCTTAACCTAAAATGGAAAGAAGATTAAGAGGTGATTTGATCAGAGGTTACAGTTCTGTATCTGCAGGGACATCCTGAATGTAATCACGGTACTATAATGAGATCTTGGTCTTGAGGGCTTCTCTACTACCAATTCAGATAGACATTATCTCTCATGTAGATTTTCCATCATATGATGTTTGCAAAGCCACATTGGATATCTTTCTAAAAGGTAATCTTTAGCCGGAGATACTGCGATATCATGTTTCTTTGCTTGTGTCACTCAGAATATCGGGGCGAGAATTGTTCTCGGTGGTTCCTTCCTGCCTTGAGATGCACAAATGCAATCAATCCTGTAATCAATCCTGCCTGATCCATTCTGGTAACTGTAGAAAGGAGAAAAACTGGAACGGTCAGGTTGCGCTTTTGTGAGTAGTGACAAACCAGTACAAAGCAACACAAATTAGCAAAAGTTCCTTGGTGTTAATTTCTCGATAAAGGAAAGAGGAAGTTGGAGATTAATTCATCAGAATTATGGGAAGAAGTTTTATAAATCAAAATCATTGTCAAAGCCCTGTGCTGTTCTGCAGAGCCGGATTTCTGCTAGCAAGGGAGGAGGGTTAATGAAGCCTTTATCCCATTCAGACGGAAGTATAGAAAAGACTAATGTCAGGGAGCTCTGTCCTTTCTTCATCGATAGTGTTAACAGAGACGTGCAGAGGTGTTCAGGATAGCATTGCTGATGCACAAGCCGTTCTTGAGTTCAAGACTTCATTGCTTATAGCATGAAGCAAAATTTTCAATAGGAGATACTTGTTTCATGCGGAAGAGACAAATTGTGGTAACTATGGGCGTAAGCCTCAGCTCAAAAGTGCCTTCTACTACCCATTTCCCACCCAAACCAGGAATGCCATGGTTTGGAAGCAAAGAGGTTTGAGCTCTGGAAAGCTGTGTAATATCTGTTGAAGAGGTAAAGGTGGAGACTATCAAGTTCATCACTCTGCTTGTTTTTACCCTCCAATGTCCTTGCTTCAGAAAGCTCCACCTCAACAGTTAGTAAGCTGCTCTGGACCTCACACATGTTGAGGAATTTGACTGCCACCACAGATAATGTGGAAGCAGAAAAATGCTTGAACTTTCGGAAACCTAGGAAGCGCCTCAAGGTGGAACAGGTTTGGGTCTGAAGATAAGGAAGTTGATTGTTGCAAATCTTCGAGAATGCAGGTAGTGCTCAGTGGATAGTATAGATACTCTTGTAAAGAAAGCCATCAATGAAAACACTAGAACTTCCCAGGTAGTTCAAGGAATAAATGTGCTTTAACCAGCACATCACTGAGCAGGTTTGTGGTTCGCATTGCATCTTTCTTCCAACCCTACTGCAAGGTGACATGTCAGGGATAAAAATATCTTTTTTGTAGGTAATAATGCAAGAAAAAAAGGGCGTTTGTTATGATTGCACTAAATTGCATCTTCTTACAGTAATATGTTAAAGTATTTGTATTTACTGAAGCCAGATGTTTTAATATTTTATAATTTTTAAATAATTTTTCCTCTAATTAAATTTCTTTGCTCAGGGTTTATGAATAGTAATTCTGTGATTTTTGGCACTTAAAATTTATCTTACTTTCTAAATCCATTTTAATTAAAGTGTTTTTATTGTTCTTCAATATATTTACAAGAATCCAAGTTTGTAATTTGATTCTTAATTTCTAATAGAGGATTGTTAAACTTGTATGTTTTCAGTTTCCTCCTACACAGATGTTATGCAGTGTATTACATTCCACCTTTATGGACATCTACATAAATTTAGAAAACAGGAAGCAAAAGAGCAAAAAAATGGCAGATATATAGCTTAAAACTAAAAATACCTCCAGATGACATGGAAGTTATAAACATTTTCTTAGTGGCTGTGATTTTGACCTTCTCCACCATTAGGCTCTCCCACATGGTCCAAAACTAGGTGGAATGAAAAAAAAAAACGTTTTCATATATTTCTTTAGTAGTTGTATTCACTTCATTCCTCTGTAAGCCCTGCCACCAGCTAGCTATCTCAAGAAAATATAGAGAGGGAACAACTTGTTGCTGTTATGACTGTGTTTAGCCTCATACTTCCAGTCCTTGCTGTAACGGAAAAAAAGCAAAGTGCAGAGAATTCAGAAGTGTTCACTGGCAAAAATTCCTAATAGCCCCACTTAGAAGAATCAGATGCCATCAGTTATCTCTTTGAATGTCTAAGTAATGTCATGAATAATTTTAGGCTGCTAGTACTTGGAATGTGTGGGAGGATTTTGAGTATCAACATGCATTCTCGGTTTGTTTTCTGGCATTGTTGTGCAACTCAATTGCAAATAAAAGCAAACAAAACAAAAAAAAACCCCATGCTTGAAAACTGTCTTTCGTTATGGAATTTCTGCAAGCAGGATTCCAAAGGACCAAAAAAACTGTTGTTCCCTCACCAGCACTTGTTTGGTTTGGAAAAACATCTAGTGGCTATCCAGCTCCTGCTTTAGTCTGCATATCTGCCACAGTTAGCCTGGAGAAACCTCTCTTTCTTACACAGCTGCTGCCATGGACTACTTTTCCCTGTAAGTTTAAAGCAGCCTTTTTTTGCATCCTCCTGTGAAGCTATCCCTTGTAAGTTGGCTGTACAGAGATCATTCTTATCTTTTCTGTGTGAAGCTGCTTCTGTGTGAAAACTGGTTTTACACCATGCCATGTAATTCCATACCATGCCATTTTTTCATTTTCTGGCAAATGTTTGCTGTTGTTCCTGTCTGCGAGTGGGGGATTCAGACACAAGCAGAATGTTGTATCTTGAGTATATGCCATTGGTAGCATGGCTGTGCTGCTGCTGGAGAAGCACTGGGACTGCAGTGTAGGCTGTGGGATGGAAATGTTAAGCAGTGAGAAGGTAATAACGGTTTAACTCCAGTCACTGTTTCACTCCTGAAATGTAATTACTGAAGTTACTGTAGTGTACTTTGATAATTGTGTCATATATCAGGTATTTTTTCCAATACTCTTCTGCTAAGAAACTGGTGAGGTTCTTGTCATTAAGAATGAAGAGACTTGTGTCTGCAACAGGCTTCCACTTGCTGGTTATTTGATTTCAGGCTTCTGCAATTTATATTATTTTCTGATCTTTTAGTTAGAAACAGAATTTCAAATATAGTGCTTACGTTTGATGTTAAATTGAAGACCACTGCTATTGAATGCTTAAGTTGGGATTTAGAGAGAGTTGTCTGCCAAGGTGTCCATTTCTGTGCCTTTGAGTATGAAAAATGTACCCAAAACCAAATAGCACAAGAGCTAAGCTCTTTTTAGGCAGGAAACCAATGAACCCAGGTGTGAACTGTGCTTCTTTGTCCTGTGGGCCTGGTGTTTTCAATGAGTTATGTGATTGTGTCCTGTATATCACAGCCTGTGATGGATCATAAAATATCATTATTTGCTTTTCTGTGTCATACCTAGGCCAGGCAGCAGATTTTTTTCCAGTTTATAAGCACTAGTGGAAGATATTTGTTTTTTAGATAATATTGCTGCAGTGGCAAAGTCATCTTGTAGATGTTCTTATAGCTCACAGAAAAAAAAAAAGAAAAAAGGAAAAAAGGATCATCTCATGCCCTGTACACAATCAGAACAGCTGTTGATATAAACTGAGTCTTCTTGAGGCAGTTTTTTGCAAGTGTCTGAGCCTTACCAGCCTCCCCTGCTTTCATTGAAATGGTACAGCATTTCACCTGTGCATTTATACAGGTTAACCTGGCTGCTGACCCAAGACAGCCTGCATTGACAGTGTTTTAAATTTACGGTGCCATTGGTAAATGCAGTATATATTGTGCCTTTTAGGTGTGCTCTGCTGCTCTTCATACTAGTTTGTCTTCCGCTGTGGGTTGCTGGGTTCCAAACTAGGAGTGGCTTTGGGATTGTCCCTCCACAGCCTTGAATAAGATGGCATAGCATAGGTTGCGATCAGCTCCATGTTTTCAGACTCTCTTCACCTGTGTGTGGGTTTTGCCTGTTTTTAATAGAAATTTAGGTGTTTTAGAAGTTAGCAACAGCCAGTCAGGAAAAGGGCAACAAGGAATGGTGTGTTCATCATCTCTTGACATCTCTCTTGTCCTGCTAAGAGAAATATGCAACGCGCAGGACTTGAAGTGTGGAGTAGGTGTGATGTCTCCAGGATAACAAACTGCTGTTTCCTAAGAACTGACTTTATGTGATGTTTTTATTAAGGCATGAGATGCCTACTGGCATGAAAAGCAAAATGTTTCCACTGCCGAATTTCTGCTGACATACAGGGGGAGGAAATTCATTCAAGGAGAGCATTGACTGTGTTTTTAAGAGACTTACCAATTACTTACTTATTAAGAATGGTTTTGATAGGAAAATATCGATAACAACAAGTATTTTTGTACTTCTAGGTTAAGTTCCATTTATGCCCTGTCCCAGCTGCATTGAACAAACTTATTCACTAGGTGGAGGATAGAAGCAAGCACTTGACTGTGTAGATTTTAGGCGTTTTCTTGGATTTTAAAATGAAATTTTCACAGAAGGGACTCAGTATCTGGAAGGAAGGCAAACATTTTTCAGTTTGACTTTAATATGTAAATTAAGAAATAAAATTGTAGCAATGTAGAAAATAAATGATAAAACTTTGGACTAAGAGTTCTCTCAGCTTTCAAATATTTGTCTGTGAAAAAATCTCTTCTGTCATCTAGTTTTTAATTTTCTTTTTGAAGAAGTGAATATATTCCAGGTTCATAAATCTCGTGAGAATTAATTTTCTGTGCTTTTTATTCATTAAAAGGTATTATTTATGTACATCAAAAAGTAGAAAATGACAAAAAGTCTGCTGGTGTATGAAATACCAGAAGCTTTATTATTATACTGTTAATCTTGAAGAAAAATTAGTCACGGTGTTTCTCGGATTTTACTTACCTGCAAGTTGTTCTATGTATTCATCTCACAATAAGTTTTACCCAGTCTTGAATTTGAGCATCTGCTTATCTTTGAAGCTTTCTTGTGCTACGTTGACTATGCCTGTAGTCTGCCAGATTGCAGGGCAGGTCATAGTATTACTACACCAGCTGACCTGGCTGCAAGTCAGGCGCACACAGTCATGATATTGCAACAGCAAGCCTAAGAGAAGCATCTGGACCAGGAATTTAGAAAACAGTGGCAGTGTAATGTTTTCTTTAGAATTCAGTTGCAGCGTGTGCTTCACCTTACAGAAATGGAGATCTAAAGGAAGCTCTTTGGAGCAGAACCTTTCTTTTTCACCTTATGTCTGCCTGTGTGTGCAAGTATGTGTGTGTGAACAAGTATGCATCTTTGCACTCCCCTTGCCAAGCCATCTCCAGCATTCAGCGGGATTCCTGAACCCCATCCTGAAGGTGGGTGGATGCCAGGAAAGCTGTAGGGTGACTGGTGCAGCATGGACAGGCCTGTGCCTGGGATTGCCCCTGCAGCAGCAGGAAGCAGTGCAAGTCCTGGGGCAGTCCTGGAACCCTTCCCAATCCAAGGGAAGGCAAGTCCCAGTGTGAGCTTGTAAATTATAAGAAATCTGGAAATAACTTCTTTGCTTTCCTTTCTAATGCTAGCTATGCTAATATTATTAGCAATGTGGGAGTACATGTAGGAAAGAACACACCCTAGAGACTTCTAACTAATTAGGAGTTTGCTGACTGGCATAAGTAATGAATTATGAGTGAGGTGATACATGAAGTAGTTTGATTTTTAACCCGCAAAGAGTAACATAGCATTGTCTTAACTAGAGAATAGAGACTGACCTTGATGCAGTTGCGTGTTGGATTGGTAATGAAGTCCCAGGGTTATTCTGATATTGGGCATTTCAATAATACTCCAGTGGGATTAGTCTATAATAATAATGCCAAAGCAATGCAGCTGAGTAAACATGTAATATATAGTATTATAAGAACAGTAATCATGTGTGATTTAAGAAAGCAAAGACGAAAGCCAGAGAGACGGGTATCAAATGGACCTGGTTCAGAGCACTTCCAGGGATAACAGTCTCTTATAAGCAAAACCAGCTTAGGTAGTTTAATTTCTTCCTGCTATGATTATGTACCGCAAAAGCTACAAAATCCTTCAGAGCAACAAACCTAATGAAACTACTGTGCGCGCCTAGATGACCTCATCTGTCAGTTAGCAATGAGCCTTTCACACCACACCTCCCTTGCAGTGTTGGTGCATCTCTCCTTCCTGCCTACAAAGGAAAAGTGCCTAGAAGTCACTGTTCTGTTGGCAGAGGTATGCAGAAATTTGTCAGAATGGTGAGCAGGAAGGAGCCTGGTCATCACTTTCCGTGTCAGTAGTTGAAGGGAATTGTAAAACTGTTAGCCAGCCTAAAATACTGCATGGATCATCTGTTCCACATGTCTCTTCAGGCAGCAGACTATTTCCCAGAATTGGATTGAAGACTCAGAACCTATATAAAAGATCAAAGCACATGACAGTATTGTACTATGGCGAAAGATTAGGCAAGTGCAGTGCATTGTTGATGTCCCATATACACATTCTGGCAAAGTATTCGTTTAAAAAAAAATAAAATCTTAGATGGTTCCTAAGACCCAGATTGCACTACTGAGAAGTACAAAGGAAGGATTCTGTCTGGGAGATGGGGTGAGAGGGGAATTCTCTTTTTGACTCTAGATCTCGCAATTGAGTAAACGCTGAATAAACATGGGTCACTCACTAGAAAAGCTCGTCAGGTTGCATCATGGATGCAAATATACAGTAATTTTTGTTTCAGTAAGTACCGTGTCTAACTCTTGTGATCCTTATGAATACTTACAGGTTTTTATAAAACTGAAAGCAGCATTTTGGCCTCTCTACAGCTATACAACATGTCTACATGTTCAGATGCAGGTAATCACATCTGTTCTTTCTGAACTGTCAAAAAGGCCAGATATGAGCAAATATTGTGGAAGCTCAGCAGCTTCCAAATGGTACCCAGATGGTTTGGTGTCAGCCAAGTTGACGAATGCACCAGGTAGCTATGCTGCTGTCTGCTTCTGACAACCCAGGCTGCTGACTGAATACACTGCAGAATTTTGTCATAATAGAAGCTTTATAAGCATAGAAGAATTCTTGCCCAAGCACTTAAATCACACTGGATAATGATCAAAATGTGACTAACTGAAGCGGGATCATCATCAGCTAGAATGGAAATGGCCTGTCAGCCACCTGGAAAGGTGGCTGAAAGCAGGAACATTGCATGGGATGATTCTATATTGGAAAAAGATTCAGTAGTTAACCCTATTAAAAATACTACCAAGGGTTACAGGAGTGTCCACCAGGACTGGAGGCTCTTCTGAATGCTTTCTTCTGCCACCATTTCCTTAAGTACAGAGGTAACGGTTGTAGGTTTGGCAGTTCTTGTTCTGAGCAGCAGTTCTTCACATAAAGGTGAAAATGCATTAAGTCATCTTGTCAGTCATGTGGAAAGACCTTGGAAGAGCCTTGCTTGTGTTTGGTATAGTGCTACTTCTAGATCTTACTGAAGAACATTTGAATATATACAAGGAACTTGCTTGGGTTTTGGGTGGTTTTTAATCTTTAAATCTTATGCCAGCACAGGAAGCTTCTAGTGCAGTGCAGACTTACTGTTTGCTTACAGTGCATATATGATGTTTGTAACTCACTGATTCACCTGAAAGCTGCATATTGATATGGAAAAGGACCAGAAAGATGGTTGATTCTTCTAGAATTTTAATGGATCTTTAGGATTTCATGCATTTTTCCAGAATACCTGGGCAGCTGATGGTGTTAATGTGTCTCCTCTGACCGAAAACAGTGGACATGAGATATGATTGCCTCGTGGCCTTCCAGTTTCAGTCCTGCCAGAACTGTGCTTATGTAGATTATCTTGTCCATCCATGTGCAATAAAGGCATCTCTTTTTGAAAGTTTGAGGCTTTTAATTGCAGGTTACCTGCATTTGTTGATGTCTGTGGGATTAACTTAGCATTTTCCAATTATGCTAAATGGAGAAACTGCAGAAGAGGGTGTCTGAGATGGCATGTGAGGGAAATTATATATATTTATGACTATGAAAGCCCTTTACTTTATACCTGTTCTGCAGAGATTCCAGAGAGTTACAGTGAAGCTATATTTGTGTAAGAATAAGGAATAAAACTGTTAAGATCTGAGGTATCTCTGTCTGGATTCTTACTATGTTCAATCGTTTTTATTAGCACTGACACCTACTAGTGACCTCAAAGTGAGTCTGAATCTAAACTTATAGTTTTGTTATATTGTTGCATCTTTTACCCTTCTGTTTATTTAGTTGAAGTACTTTATAAAACACAGAGGTCAGAGGGAGAGAGCAGAAAATGAGAAAAGATAGCTTTCTTAAAATGCGAAACAAGTATCTTAGTTACAAGCATTGCCAGACTTTGTATTTATTTGCTCTTTATAGTATACTAGCATATTCGTATAGTTTTTAATAACCTTTTAAAGAACATATGTCTCAAGATTTATCTGTATGCAGTGCTTTGCACACAGTACTCGTGAATTGTAACGTAAAGAATCTCCAGATGTACATGTTATTTCTTATTAGCACAGAATGATTTTCTAGGGAAGTAGACGAACATTAGAAAGGCAACATCTGTGCTATTACTTAAATCTTAATAACGTCAATAATTTTGTTTCAACAGAGGAATTCAAGGGCTCAACAATAGTTGAATTAATGAAAAAAGAAGGCACCACCCTAGGGCTTACAGTATCGGGTGGTATTGACAAGGATGGGAAACCAAGAGTATCTAACCTTCGTCAAGGAGGAATCGCTGCTAGGTAACCACATCTCAAGCCATGAAATGCATTATAAGATGTGATTGCTTCAGAAATATGTACCACATCAGAAAGGTCACTAAAAAATATGTGACTGGATGCATCTGTAATGGCAGCCCATCACACTTGAGAACCTCATAGGGAAATGGCAACAGCTGGTCCTCCTCTTCGCTCAAGGCTACTTTGATAAAAACTAGAAATACCAATGAGATATTTGAAAGTCATCATAAGACTAATGAGATTTATTCTAAATTATTCTAAATTATATAAATTATATATGTTTTATTTCTCTATTTTTTTGTCCTTGAACTCTTTGTTCCCTACCATAATTTTATTTTTTTAACTGTTCATCAGCTGGTTTTAAGATTAAAAAGACTCTCAATTCATAGGTACCTCGGTTACTACTACAGTGGAAAGAAAAAAGCTGTTATTCATGAGTGAGACAAGTTGAAATATAAAGACTGAGCTAAATCATTCCAAGTAACCAAGCAGAACATATGCTTTTTGGCTGTGGCCTGTATCCTGTAGCTGTAATGTTAACTGCGAAGGCAACCACTGTTTTGGACACTTCCCAAAGAGAGAGAGAAAGATAGGGACATGAAGAAGATGACTTCCAGATCCTGTGTCCAAACCAGTCCAATCATCCAATTCCTTCATTGTATAGCTGGTTTTGTACATCGGGAATTAATAATGCAACAATGTTCTCCTTTTAGTATTTAACAAGATAGATTAGATTATGATCTTAAAATGCCA
This sequence comes from Oxyruncus cristatus, assembly GCA_013399855.1. NCBI lineage: Eukaryota > Metazoa > Chordata > Aves > Passeriformes > Cotingidae > Oxyruncus > Oxyruncus cristatus. The sequence goes on from VXAY01006698.1 coordinate 1,882,953, forward strand.
CTTGCTGTTAGAAAGTTCAACTTACTTCAATCTAGATTAATGGAAAAAAATATTTCTTACCACTACTAAACATTAATTTGAAGGATTTAGTGTAGTCCAGCAGATCTGTCTTTAACAAAAGGAATATGTACTTTTTTCTAGGAGTGACCAGCTGGATGTAGGGGACTACATCAAATCTGTGAATGGAATCAACCTGACCAAATTTCGCCATGATGAGATCATCAGCCTGCTCAAGAATGTTGGTGAAAGGGTTGTGTTAGAAGTGGAGTATGAGCTGCCTCCAGTCTGTAAGTAATTGCAGGGCAAACTGAAACCTATGCAGAATAGGAGATGTAGTCAACAGTGAGATGGGCATGGTTGATGACAGTCATTTTGGTAATGATTGGGTTTTTATGTTCTATTTTTATTTTTTCCTGTGGCTTATCAGAGAGTGTTGAAGCAGTAGAAAAGAACTGGCAGTATAATGGGGATGCATAAATCCCACCGGTGACAGAGCAGAGCAGTCAATCTTCACTATTTTGGTTTCTTTGTTTACTTGTTTGCAATTTTGAATATTGGAAATTAGTTTGGGTAGATTCCATGGCAAGAAAATCCTTCTTGTTACAGTAAGATCCTCTGACATGAAATCTAGTGAATATCTGCTAGTTCTACCTCTGCCTTTTCCTTGTCTCTTCACTTGCAGCACCCTTCCTCTCTCCCAGATAAACAACATCCTTTGTGACTTTCCAGTCTTTTCTAATGTCACTTTCAGGCAACATTTCATTTCTAGAGCAGAAGACCCAGAGGGGTAGGCCATGAGGATACATAAACTTGCAAGAATTGTGTGACTGAAACAAGAGCTTTTCACTGAGCAGCATTTTCTTCAAAATATAAATTTATGCTGACACCACAGTCACAGAATGCTACGGAATGTTTTCCTTGCCTCTCCTTTGTTCTTTCTTATGTGGTTATGTCTATAACAGTGTGTCTATAGGAGAAAATCAGTGGGAATTGAGTCTATCAGGAATGAAGTGAAAGCTAGAGAAACAGAGAGTTGGAAACCTGGGATCTAAAGTGAAGGAGTGAGTGTCAGGTGGCTTCCTGGCACCAAGGGGCTGCACCAGTCACACCTTAAAAGGGTGTGTGCTCTTTCATGCTGTTCATTGGAGGGGAGAAGATGAGGTTTGCTGGTGTTTGACCAGAAAAATCTGGAGCCAACTAGGAAGCTCATGCCTCCTTCAATAAAGAGTTTCCTTGTAAGAGAAGCCAAAAAATCCATCCCTCTCTTTCATGCTCAGATGATGATGAACTCCCCACTGCTTTCTAGCAGCTGGAGAGTGAGTCTAATTACATATTTGGTGGGTTTTAGGACCTCCTAACAAGCATCTTAATATGTTTTCAGTGTTCTCTATTTAGTGTTTGCTTGTGGTAACAGAACTTCATGTTCTAAAACACAGGATCTGAGTTAATGAAGTTAACTGAGTTCTGAGTTACTTTGCTGCAGATGTATTTGTTTTACCAGCATTATTTGGTTTGCATTTATTCAAGTGGGCTTTCTTTTTTTTCATCCCCTTTTAGCATATGTGCCACTGTTGTCCACTGAAAAAGGATTTTGACATGCTAAATTACAGTAGAAATTATAACTTTTTTTTAAGTCCTTGGAATTTCCTATGTCTTCATACAAGTGTAGATAATGGAGATAATTAGCAATCTAGTTGTTTCCATTAGCTTCTAGTTAACAAGCTAGACACAATGCTTTCATTACACACAGAAGGTTTCTGGTAAGTCATGTGGTGAAGTCCTGGCACCTCCTTCCTGGCCCCCATACATAATGAAATTCTACTGTTGTTCTCATGGTTGCCCCCTGAGAGAAAGGACTATCATGGTTTTCAGAGTGGGGAAATGTCAGTCATTTAATAATGATGAATTAAATTTGGCTAAGCACTGGTAATCTCCCTCTCCCTAGTGCTTCTTTCTATGTCTGGAAGTGGTCACAGCAGGAGCATCCAGCTGCTATTTTCAGCACAAGCCACCTCAGTGTTTAAAACAGGAGTGCCTGTCTCACACTTGCCTTTTGCTGTTGGTAAGGGTTAAGGACTTCTTTCCCGTACCAGGCTGAGGCTGGGGTGGAAGGACAGCCACCCGAATGGCTGTTGCCCAAGTGGAAGGATGCTGCATGCCATTCCTTGCAGCTGAGCTACAGGTTTTGTCTGTCCCTAGTGGAGGTTACAGGCCACAGCAAACAGAGCAAGAAGCACGGATTCATCTTGAGCTACGCGCAAGGCCACTTTCTGTTGATAGGAATGAAGGCAAAAGTTGTCTACTCCTCCCCATAATTCGGTCCTTTTCAGTCAGTAAAGTGTTTCTAGCTGGAAAGGAAACAACCACATGGACTCAGTAACACAGTCCTGATCTTCAAGCTGTAGCAGGAGTTACTGCAGCACAGAGCAGTGCTCTGAAGGGCCATCTTTCACCCATTTTCTTAAGGAAATGAGATTTATGTGATTTCACTGGGTGGTTCTCCTGGTTCCCTGCAGTAACTTTTTTTACTGGGATTGAAAAACTCTAAAAAAAGTACATTACAGTACATTTCCTGGAAATAGACACTTGAGCAAGTCCCTGAGCAGGGGAGTCCTTAGAGAGAGAGGCATACAGTGCTGAGGAGCACCACTCTTCCTGGCACTTTTCATGGCTGGCAGCATATGCAGGGTAGCCTGTGGTGTCTGTTTTCCCCTCAGGTTATCCTGATGGGGAAACTCTGGTTATTGCAGGCAAAAACATTAAATAACATAAGTTTTCACTAGTTCTACTGCTCACAGAAGATGTATTTTATAGAGATGATTGGTTTGGTGGCTTTTTTAACTTTGTGTGTTGTGCTGTTTGCAGTATTTGACTGGGAAGGTAGGAAGTGTGAGTGTGTGTGATTTTGCCCAGTGTCCTGCTCCCTTTGGAAAAGAGAGTTCTTAGACCCTGCCAACTTTTTTTCCTGTAAAAGCTAACAGTAAACTGTCTGCTGGTCTCTTAACAGCAGTGATTTCAAATTCTGCCAAGTGGATTATCACACCCAAATGCATTGGTCTGTGCATTAGTCTTCTCACCCCCGAATCCAGCTGTGCACCACTCCTCTAGTGCTTACAGAGAAAACACGGAGTAGACTAGAAGTCAAAGAATTCTTTCACTCACTCACCAATGATGAGGGAGCATGTTACATTTTGAAATAGAAAAAGAAAAAAATGTTTATTATACAAAATACATTTTGCCTCTTTATTTAGTAATCTGAGATAAGAAATATTAGAGATAGACCCCCAAAATATCTATTCTTTGCTTTACACAATAAAGATAAATGTTTTCATAGGTGAATAACAAGCTCAATAGGTAGCTCTAAGAATTTCATTTGACTTTTTTTTCTCACTGTGTATTTCCTTATTTTCTAGCACTCTTCTGTAACTACAAGAAAAACAAAATTAGGCCATAATTTAAACAGTAAGACTCAAATTCCTCACCTATTACATGCATCAATGTCTCTTTTTCCAAACCATTGGCACTTTGCAAAATATCTGGTCCAAAATTCTCTCAAAAAGAGAATGAGCTGTGTTTAATTACACATCTTCAATCTGACTGTTTTGTAATTCAGTCTTTCGAATTTAATGACCCAAGATCTATCTTAAATTGTAAAAGATGTGTGTGTAATTAGAAAAATAATAATAATTAATTTTTGGATTCTTTTTATTTTATTTGTTTTTCTTTTAGCTGTACAAGGATCCAGTCTCATCTTTAGAACTGTGGAAGTTACTTTACATAAAGAAGGGAACACTTTTGGATTTGTAATAAGAGGTGAGTTATTGCTGAGTTTTGAACCCTTTGTATTATCTAAATAAGCAAAATAGTGATAATTTTTTAATGATAGAAATGTGTCAGGATTTATGGCTTACAGTTTATGTTAAAGTATTACCTTTTCAATACCTTCATGTACTGCTTTTATGAACTGCTCTAATTTTTGTTTATGGGAGAACCTTAATTAATGAACTATGTGAAGAGAACATGATGAACTTCATTTCACGTAAGACCAGATTCTGCTACATATCTTCTGCTACCAGAAATCAGCAGGAAGGTCATATTTCTTAAAAAATATTTACATGTAGTATTTGTTTAAATTAGGCAGGGAATCTGATTTATCATGATGATAGTCTGAGTTGTACAACTAAAATATTATCACTGGCTTAAGAGAACAGAAGGAAATATGCAACTGTTAAATAATGTACCCCAATGACACATTATTGGTTTCTTCAGGGAAAACCTTTTTTTATTTAATATATAAATTCCCTAGCGGCCACTCATTCTGAGTATACATAAAATAAGGGTATTTTTTCCCTCTGTGCTGCAGTTCACACTGAGATCAGATTTGCAGAGTAAAAGTTTTAAGAAAAAAATATACATTTATTAAGAATCACTCCATAGAAATGTTTTTTAATGATTCATCTATACATAGAGTAAGTCGATTTTATTTAAGTTTAAATTCAGGGGAGGGTCATATTAATAGTTTGGCCATTTTTTTGATCTTTTTAGCCCATCTGTAAAGGTTCATGCTGCAAGATTTAGGCTTGCCTTTTGGAAATGAGCTTTCATAAGAATCATAAAATGAAGGTGTACTTTCCTCTCACTTTTTCCTTTCTAGGTGGAGCACATGATGACAGAAATAAATCTCGTCCTGTTGTAATAACATGCGTTAGACCTGGAGGGCCTGCTGACAGGTACAATTCATCTTTCTCTGGAGTACATGTGAAAGAGAAATGGAGAAAGGTGAATTATTTGGGATAGAAGTTAAGATTTGGAGTGAAATAGATGTATTCAAACTCAGTCCTTTGAAATTCATGGTTTAGCCTTTAATTGTTGTAATAATAATAAAACAACAACAACAACAACAACAACAACAAAAGCAGTAATGGGCAACCACAGAGGCTCAGCATGCCATGGTGTGTATGGACTTTAATTTAGAATCTTGCACATCAGACTTTCCCATTAAATGCTTTCAAAAATTAACCCAAAATAATTAGAACAAAATACCTGCAATAGGTCAGAGCACATTTTTTTGCATCCTTCAGGCAAATGGTGTAGCTCTTAATTGTGCTTTTTATACTCTAACACCACCATCTTTTTCTCTTATAATTCAGAATAATACTGTCTTGTGTTTGAGCATTGTTGCATTTTTCTGTTAAGATATTTGTGCATATCTGCGTGTAAGTTCACACATAACTTCACCTGGAGAACTTCTGCATACAGATTTATGTTTTGGCCGTATTTGTATGTAATACCATTTTGTATTTATATCACTTTATTTCTGTGTACAAACTATATTTTCAAAAATGGCACTTGTGTTTTTAAAACACTAAAGAAACTCAAAGGGCAGTTTCTGTAAAGTGGACTGATGTTCTGTAGCCTATGTTGACATTTTTGACATTGGAAATATTAATTGAGAAGAAAATGTTTCAAGAGAGCCTTTCTTTTGTTCCATCGCTTTCTTCTCTCCATCATCACCCTTGTTTCCTTGTTTTTCTCCATGATTCTTAAGCTGACAATGTTAGTACTTAATTTTCTATTATAATTCCGAATAGGTTATGAGATATGCCTAGGAGACAGTGTAATAATTTAGAGCTAAATTATTTTTGGGTAGGAAGAAAAGAAAAATGTAATTATCCAACTAAGAGATATTTTAAGAGAAAGGGAATGGACATTCATGTTTTGCAATCTGTTTCTGCACTCATGTGTTTGCACCTCATGTTTGTTTTTAAGAAAATATTGGAGGAAGAGGTGTTTGTGTATGTATGAAAAAAGAGTTGTGTAGACAAGGCAGAAAGCAAACATATGTTGGAGCAGAAGCTATACTTAGTTGCAATTTAACGTGACTTGATTATTTCACTATGTGGTAAGCTGTTTTCCAGTCGCTGACTTTCCAATTAAAGCAATTTCCTTTCCACTGCGCCCTCTGAACATTCTCACTGTCAAAGTAAATGTTAAGTGTTAAGGCACGAGGGATGGATGTCAGGGAGCGTTCTAGAGAATTGCTTTGCATAAAAATGATATTATCTCCAAATCAATTTTTCTTGTATTAACAAAGATCATTCCTTTAATGTCCCTTCAGAGAGGGCACAATCAAACCTGGGGACAGGCTGCTGAGTGTTGATGGGATCCGACTGTTGGGAACAACACATGCTGAAGCCATGAGTATTCTCAAACAATGCGGACAGGAGGCGACTCTGCTGGTTGAATATGATGTCTCAGTGATGGGTAAGTTGAGAAGTGGGGCTTTAGTTCTGGGAGCCATCTGTGATATTTTGCTGCCTGTTCTTCATGAGCTGTTTTAGAAGCAATTGTGACCTGTTATGCTCCTAGTAGCACTGCTATTCTCTTCTGCATCGTGTCATTAATCTTGGGTTCATAAGGAGGTGAGCAGTATTTCACTGTAATTTAGCATTCTGACATTTTGTGGTTTGTAGAGTGAAACCATAGTGTGGATTCTAGCAAAGTAACTTTTCCAGTGACTAGTTTATAATAAAGGTTAATGAAGTGTAAGCATTTCTATGTCACATGAAAGAGGGGATATACTTGCTGTAACAAGAATTCTTTTGCCTTTTGCCAGTGCTGCTAGATGGCTGAGACATAATTAAAAGGTCATAAGACTACCACATAGAAAAGAACTGGGAAGAGAATATTTGTTAAGAAATGCAGAGGTGGCAAACCATGGCTTGAAAAATGAGCTTACACTTTATACAAACTTTTATTGAACTCACTGAAAATATGGAAGGTATCTCTGGAAGCTCAAGTAGAGAAGATGATTTTTAACAAGAGATTTGGCATTGTTTCCACCTGTTTTGGAAGTTGACATATCCTCTCCGGTTTTTCAAGATACAGAAAATTCATGGTAGCAAGAAACAGAAATACTCACCAGTCAGACTAAAATATTTCTTCTCTGTTTCAGAATCTTTCTCTTTTTTCCCTCTTCAGCTCCACATCAGGTTTCTAGCCTAGCAGTAAAGCAGCTTCCTAGGGATTTGTGAAATAGCACTGTCAAACTTCAAAGCCTTGGAAAAGATTAATACTGAAAAGAATAATGTCATGTATTTGTTTATTCTGAAACAGCCCTCTATTCTTCTCTGAGACACAGATTATATATTTTTTTTTATTACAATATGCATCTCTGTTTACTTAACTACCAAGAATTGAAGTGGCAGGTTCGTCTGGTGTCTGGCAGGCCTAATGGACAGTTGTGCAGGTCCAGAAAGGTGGAGACAGCTCAGATGATCTGTAGTTCCTGATAAGAACTGGAATTTAGGTGTTTTCATTTGTTTGTTCTTTTTCTATGGAAAATGATGGATGACCAAACCCTATCTGTCATCACAGTTAAAACAAGATTCTTTATACTCTACTTTCTCTAAAAGTGAGATCTCACTGAAAAATGAACCCCTGGCTTTAGACAAACAAAGTTCTCAGCAAACTTTCATTTCAGAGAAAAATCCCATCCCCATTCTCTTGTATACCCAAGAGAGGGAGTCAGCCTCCATTTCACTGAGGATCTTTTAGAAATCGGTGCAGGTTTTTGTGAGAAGGCCACATCATGAAAAGCTTTGTTGTGTTCTAAACTGCAGCTTGTTCAAGGCAGGAACCTTTTTTCAGTGTTATCTGGATAGAGCTCAATGCATGAGGATACAGAACTTATTTGAAATTTCAGGTTTATAAATGTAAAGGCAACACCTGCCAGTTGGTCTCTCTCCCTGTCATTTTCACTCTGAATAAACTTGCTTTTGTTCTCAGCAACAAATCTGGGTTTATCGTGTCTGCCTTCCTGGCAATGAATGTGTTATCCTATGGAAATTTAAGGTGGTAGAAGAATCTGAGACTTGTGGAGTCAGTAGGAAGGAAGGAAAAGGGAATCAAACACTGGGAAATATATGGGATTGTGGTCCAGCAGAGTCTGCAAGAAGAAATAAGGAGAGATCCAGTAGACTGGCTTTCTAATGCATTATGATTTTTTTAGATTTTACCTAGTCTTAGTAAATTTTGATTTTTTTTCCAATTTCCCCATCCTGCATTGTTTGCCGGCAGCAGTGTGAACAAAAAAAAATTGTTGGAAAGCTTTCTTTGCTTTTTGCAGTTACGTTATGACCGTGGTGCAAAGGCTGAAAATCATTTATCCTAATCCACTGATTCCTGGCCCAGGAAAACTTTGCTGATTTGAATCTTCTCTTAGTTCTGCTCAAGAGCAGTCAAGTCAGTTGTGAGTGACATGAAAGGGAGGAAGGACATGACCCATGAAGAGAAATTTAAGAATTGCAGAAATGTTACTAGGTTCCTCAACTCTTATGTTACCCATAAACTATTTGTAATGCTGAGGGTTGACATGAATTTGATAATAGGCTAAAAGAAAAGAAAGGGCATTGAGTAAGGTAGCTTATCAATAACTGATGCTTGAAACTAGATTAGTAGGTTAGTCCGCTTGGGGTGGGGGCAATAATCCAAAAATTACGTAAAAGTCTGATGTATTCTGTGGGATCCTCCTAGTATAAACTTGCAGTAGAATATATTACTCCTAGTGATATAATTATAGCATTATTTACTTTAATATCCTCTCTTCTGTTAGTAGGTGATTATACCCTGTAAAGTAGCACTGTGTGTGGCCAGAACTGGAAAGAGCCATAAAATACATTCTGATAGCATGAAATTGGAACTTGAGTTGAAAAGGTTACACTAGATGAAGAAAATAATCCTGAACTATTTTTCAGCTACAGTCCTGTAGTGTGTAACTGACTTTTCTTACTCCTGTAAGCATAAGCTGTTTCAAAGGTACTGTATTTCTCAAAGTTTAGTTCCTTTGCCTGAAGTCTTCAAGAGGTCACTTGGGAAGCTTGTACATTTTATTGTTTCTGGAACCTAGGCAAACTGGAGTAAAAAAGGCATCAAGGGGTTCTGTGCAGGGTAATCAAGTGTGTATATAATGTAGATGTGGCTATTCCGGTTGAACTCTCTGGGGTTAGACTTGTGCTTGCTTAAGTGCCTCCTGAACAATCTTGCTCAGCTGGGTCCTAGGAAATAAACTTGTCAGTTCAGCTTCTTGGAAGAGATTTTTTTTTTTATTAAACTCTGCTGAAAATGTTTCCAGGTTGGTGTGGGGAGTGTACTGATGTGTGGTTTCAAAGAGACTTTTAAATAATAGTAGTTTGGAAATACCAAGATAATCTCTAAAGAAAATAGGAGCCCATAATTTCTGAGAAGATGTTTTATAACACGATAAAAGTTACATTTAAAGTTGTGGATGTTACAATCTTTCAAACGTCTATTTTCCAAAACACCTCCTGCACTTCAGTGTTTGCAGAGGTGGATATGTTGACTTGCTCTGCACCCAATTGTGTGGTAGTAACATAATCTGTGTAGACTTTATCACTTTTCTGTGTAATCCTTACACTTGAACTGTCCAACTTTTCTGGTCATATGCATCACCTCTTTTCATCTAGTGGTGGGAAAGGTCTGAATAGTACAGCTCTCTGTGCCCTATGATTACACCTGTGCCCCCTCCTTTTGTGGAGGAGGAGAAATAGAGACAAGGTGGTGGCTAGCAGTGACTTGCTACCACTGTCAAAATAATTTTGCAACCTGAATCTTCTCTTGTGGCAAACAAATAGCCAGTATTAATTCCAAGCTATAAACTTCAGTTGGGAAGACTTGAAGTTCTCACTGTTTGGCAACAGTCGGGATGAAGTATCCGAATGAGCTGCTAGGGTTGGAGTGAGAGTGAGAATTAGAATGCAATGTTAATAATGAACTACAAAGGTTCACAATGCCCCTATCTAAAACAAGAAATAAAAGTTATCACTACATTGAAGCTGAGCACATGCAGTTTCCTTTCAGGTTTTCCAAGATTTGCCATAATGCCACTAGGCTCTGTGTTGTCTCTGTAATTGGGGTTGTGCCTGCTTGGGTAATCTTCCATATTAACCCTGAAAGGGAACATTCAGACAAGTTCAAAGGTAATGGTTACCTTCAGTTGAAACTCTGGCCCATAACATTTTTATGTAACACTGGTTCATAAGTTGCTTATGATGAGCTTTTTGAGCAACCTACTTTTTAATTCTTGAATGTTCCTGCTGGGGTAAACTTTGAATCAAGGACACTGTAGTTAAACAAAACTAGCATCTTTTGCCAAGACTTTGGCACAAAAGGAACCTTTTGGTAGCTGTTTGCACCTGTGATACACAACATCTTTCTCTCTCGTCTCTTTACTGGGTTAGTTCAAACCACTTTGTGCTCTTCAGGAATGAAGGAACATATTGCACATTCAAATTCCATATGTTTCTCTGGCTTCTTTAACAGTTCTTGCACTTACTTGAGCCAGAATAGATTTGCTGGAATGTGGCACCCTGTAAGTTCTCTCCATGAAACAGATACAGTCAGCTTGTTTTTTTGTCCAAGTCTATCAGAGTCACCCTGACATAGAACTGGTCAATTCTAACTAGAGCAACACCCTCAATTTTCCGAACTCAATGTTTAACACTGATAGAACTTTCTATAAAAGGGATTCTTGATGCAGTCATTTAGTAGTAAATCTTTAACAAACCCCATCTAAGCCGTTTGATTCTGTGAGTTCACCCATTTAAATAAATATATACACAAATTCATTAATGCTGTAACAATCTTTTGAGAAGACGGTTTAAGAAATGTAACGCACCTTTCAATAATTCTGCCTGACAAGAAGATCACTTGGGAGTGAAAACTTGCATAATTTAAAGATCATGTGAGGTAATCTGTGGTCTAGTGTAGACTTCCAGTGATTTTTGCAAGACAAGAAATAGAGAAGAAAAAAGAATTTGTGGGCTGCTCCTTAAGTTTCATAAAGCAGTATCAGTCAAGAGTACCCAGAGCTGGGGAGAACCATAAGAGCTATAGGAAAGCCCAAAGGAAAAGGAGCTCCAGAGACTCCAAGGACAGATTGAAGATCCTCATAAGCCTTTTAAATGTTGTAAGACCTTGAAAATTGAAGGAAAGTCAGGAAGCCTGTAGGATTCCACACTGCCTTTTTATTTCTGTTTTTTTATAAACTTAAAATTAAGATTTCCTTTGTCTCTCACAACTTTTTGACAGAACAGATAGGTAGAGTACTCTAGCACTTGACTGCAGCTCCAGGTCTCCTGGCTGTCACAGAGGAGCAGGCTTAGATCCGTTGAAATTCAACATATGAATTAGTTGCTTAAACCTTTAAAGAACATTTCTTGTCTTATGTTGCTTCAGAGACAGATTGAATGAAAATTCATGTGCAACCCAAAGGTCATGATAGCTGTATTAGTTGAAAGATTATGCTACTTTAAATACTGCTACAAAACAAATTATGTTATAAGACAATGTTTGAAGTCAAAATGTTGAGACTACCAGTTGGGAAATGTGAATTGAGAACTGAGACTGCTCAGCCACTGTCCAGGTAGGTGTCCACAAAGTACAGTGGTAAGACCCGCAGGACAGATAATAACCTTCTTATGCAGATATTCATTATGAATTTTCTTTCTGTCTTCAGTATGTGACCACAGATTTATTGAAGGCACTGCCCAGATCCTTGTCTAAATGCAAAGTTATTAATTTCCTGGTGTTTTTTTCCTGAGGCCCTAATCCTGCTACAGTTTGAGTGCTTCAGGCAATATGCAGATCTCAAGGAGAAAACCTCAGTGTCCCAAGGTCATTCCAAATGTATTGGATTGTTCTTAAGGCAGAAGATGACTTAGACATCTCTAGCAGTTCCAGAAATACCCGCTCAGAGATGTGTCGCTAGGTAAAACATATGAGGTTTTTTGTCTCTCCGGGAAGCCAGTGTGTGATTCACATTCACTGAGCAGATATTTAAATCTACAGGCTATGGCACATCAGTGTCTCATCTTACTGTGCAGTTTCCTTGGTTATCAAACACAATGTTTGTGTGTTCTGCTGTCACTGCCAGATGCCTGCATCATTGACACTGGTATGAACTGAGAGTCAGGCGTGAATGTATACAATAAATAAGTTCTCTCGTTATAGTGCTAACAAGCTGTGCTAAGGCACATGGAGAACTTGGAGGTGATTCGGGACAGCCAGCATGGCCTCACCAAGGGCAAGTCCTGTCTGACCAACCTAGTGGCCTTCTGTGATGGAGTGACTACATCCATGGACAAGGGAGGGGTTACATGTGTCATTTATCTGGACTTCTGTAAAGCCTTTGACATGGTCCCCCACAACATCCTTCTCTCTAAATAGAAAGATGGATTCTGTGAGTGAACTGTTCTTAGATGGATAAGGAATTGGTTGGACCGTAGTGGTCAATGGCTCAGAGTCCTGATGGACATCAGTGACAAGTGGTGTCCCTCAGGGGTCTGTTTTGGGACCAGTGTTGTTTAGTACCTTCATTAATGATATAGACAAAGAGATCAAGTGCACCCTCAGCAAATTTGCAGGTGACACTAAGCTGAGTGGTGCTGTTGACAGCTGTTGACCTGAAGAACAAGATGCCACCCAGAGGGACCTGGACAAGCTTGAGAAGTGGACCCGTGGGAATCTCATGCAGTTTAACAAGGCCAAGTGCAAGGTGTTGCACCTGGGTCAGGCTGGGGGATGAAGAGATTGAGGGCAGCCCTGCTGAGAAGGACTTGGGGGTGCTGTTGGATGATGGACTGGACATGAGCTGACAGTGGGCACTCACAGCTGAGAAAGCCAATTTTATACTGAGCTGCATCAAAAGCAGGTGGCCAGCAGGTTGAGGGAGGTGATTCTACCCTTCTACTCCACCCTGGTGAGACCCCACCTGGAGTGCTACATCCAGCTCTGGGGTCTGCATCACAGGAAGGGCATTGACCTGTTGGACCAAGTCCAGAGAAGGCCACCAAGTTGATCAGGGGGATTGGAGCACCTCTCCTGTGAGGAAAGGCTGAGAGAATTGAGATTGTTCAGCCTGGAAAAAAGAAGGTTTTGGGGTAACCTAATTATAGCCTTCCAGTCCCTTGAAGGGAGCCTACAAGAAGGGTGGAGAGAGACTTTTTACAAGAACATGTAGTGACAGGATAAGGGGGAATGGCTTCAAACTGAAAGAGAGTAGGTTTAGATTAGATATTAGGAAGAATATCTGTTAGGGTGATGAGGCACTGTAACAGGTTGCCCAGAGAAGCTGTGAATGCCCCATCTCTGGAAGTGTTTAAGGGCAGGCTGGATAGGGCTCTGAGCAACCTGGTCTGGTGGAAGGCGTCCCTGCCCATGGCAGGGGGGTTGGAACTAGATGATCTTTCAAGTCCCTTCCAACCCAAACCATTCTGTGATTCTATGATTTCATTTAGCAAGAGATAATGTCTTTTGGGATATGACTTAGCCTTGGTACAAGAAGATACTTTTTCCTTTAGAGAAGCCCAAGGCTTGTGATTTTTTTCTGGTATCAAGTTTTCTGGCTTTCAGGACTGCTCTCTTAAAATAGCAAGTGGGGGTTATTCCTTTTAATCGATTGTCTCTCATGCTGCTACTAAATATGACATGCTGACTTCAATTAGTGTCATCATGAGCCTGTAAGATGATGGATACCTATCAGTTTGGCATCAGTTCCTGCTTCCTTACCTGCTTCAATCTACTCTGTTTATCTGCTTTAGAAGAAATAATAAATACCTTTTTAACATCTCTTGAGATAAGTGGGTAGCATAGAAACCTAAGGTAAAAGGCATTATGGTTTAAAAAAACCCAGCATTTTTGGCTGGCAAATTCAAAACCCATTTCTTCATTAATCGGTTCTTTGTGTGATCAAGAGATACAGCTGTGGCTGCTGATAGTGAAATAAGACCATGCTTGCAGTTGGGGACCAATACAGCTGGTCCTTTTCAGCCCTTACAGAAATCATGACAGAAAGATAATCTGGTACTCAAAAAGCAGCACTCAGGTGTTGCCTCCATGTTACACAACCTTCTTTTCCTTGCAGTTCCCTCTTTATGCCTTGTACACCTGCTACCCAACTCATTCCCTGCTAGCTCCCTCAAAGCTTACTGTGTTTTCTCCTATGGGTTGAACATTTGTTTCATTGTGAGGACTGCTGAGCAGTGAAAGAGGTGTGGAATGGGACCTTGTAAGAAAATAGACTTCTCTATCCAATGAATGCCATCTCAGTGTTGCATAAGCAACTCTCAGTTTGTCATTTCACAATATTTGTGTGAGCTTACATCCTATTATGTACCATTATCTAGGTTTCTTTACGGGAAAGGTTTAAACTTGTGACATCTGTATCCAAATAGTTCCTCAAAAGAGTGAGAGTCACTAAGCCCACCAGTCTGCTCTCTGTTAGCCGGGCTATCCGACCAGCTGTCCAGCACAGTATGCAGGTGCTTTCTGGGGACCAGAAAACTCTTGATACACACATGTGGCCACAGGGTTTCAAAGACATTTGCTGATGGCAGAGAATAATTGTAAAGTTTCAGGATCCCATGTTCCTTCCTGTCTGTTTCATGCAAACGTGATGCTGCTTTGCTCCATTCTTTGTTCTTATCCTGTTTCTGAGCTGCATTTACTGTCTTTTTCCCAGTAGCTTCTAAATTTTCCCTTTCTTTACTGACCTAGTTTGAGTCTTCTTTTCTAGAAGGTCTTAAATCCCCAACATGCTGTTCCCTCCACTTACAGCCCAGTTTTTTCTTCTGTTCTGTTTTTGCCAAGTAAAGCTTAGGTAATTTTCCAACACATTTCACTCACACTACTGATTTCCCTCTGTTAAAGGCTTTTTGCCATTTTCATGCGGTTTTCAGGGGTCTCTTAGCAAACCATTCCCAAGTTTCTTGTACTGCAGCTGCTTTTCAGATCAATAACCCTCTCACCTTAGTTCTTCCCCTTCTTGCCCAAAAGTCCTTCTCTTCCCTCCTCTTGGCTTTTCTCTTGATTCCGTGTGCAAGATCTGTCAGGTATTGAAGACGCATAGAGAACATGAGTTTTCAGTATAAAGCCTACAGAATTTTCAGGGGGAAGGGCAGGGAGGTGGGGCAAAACAGAATGGCTTTCCCTAGTGATGTTCTCAGACACAGATGACGTGTTTCAGCTAAAATAACTAAGAAGTACGGCCTGAGAGAGGTAACTATCATAAGAAAAAAAATCACATCAAATATTTGAACTGTGCACAAGTTGTAAGTTGCAAGCAATTAAAACCAGGATGTTTTAATAAGAAAAGTATGATTTCCACAATTCCCAAGTATATTTGCCCTGTAGAATTTTTTTTACTCTCTTTTCTCTGCCTGGGTGTGATTTGCTGCTGCAGTTTAATAGCCATGTTGCTAGTAGGTGATGGCAGAAGGGAGGAGTTGTCATGTTTTACAAGAATTTCATAAATCTTAAAGGTATTTCTTTCTTTACAAACTTCTTGATCATCCCTAAAGAAAAATAAATGGAGGATGATCATAGAATCAACCGGATTGGAAAAGACATCCGAGATCATCACGTCCAACCCTTGATCCAACACTGCTGTGGTTACTCGACCATGGCATTAGGTGCCACATCCAGTCTCATCTTAAAAACCTCCAGGGATGGAGAATCCACCACCTCCCTGGGCAGCCCATTCCAATGTCTGTAAAAAATTTCTTCTTAATATCCAACCTAAACTTCCCCTGGCAGAGCTTAAGGCCATGCCCTCTTGTCCTACTGCTGGTTGCCTGGGAGAAGAGACCAACCCCCACCTGGCTACAACCTCCTTTCAGGTAGTTGTAGAGAGCGATGAGGTTTCCCCTGAGCCTCCTCTTCCCCAGGCTCAACAACCCCAGCTCCCTCAGCCCCTCCTCATAGGACTTGTGCTCCAGCCCCTTTTGCAGTCTCATTGCTCTTCTCTGCACCTGCTCCAGCACCTCAATATCCTTCCTGAACTGGGGGGCCCAGAACTGGACACAGCACTCCAGGTGTGGCCTCACCAACACTGAGTACAGGGGCAGAATCACCTCCCTGCTCCTGCTGGCCACACTGTTCCTGATCCAGGCCAGGATGCCATTGGCCTTCTTGGCCACCTGGGCACACTGCTGGCTCATGTTCAGCTTCCTGTCAATCCAGACTCCCAGGTCCCTTCCTTCCTGGCTGCTCTCCATCCACTCTGTCCATATAAGTTAAAAATTACTCTAAGAGGTCCAATTAAAGATTCTCTCAAGTGCTTTTGAAGGGAGGTATTATCTTCCAAGTTCCACTTTTTGTATGCAAATTCTGTTTTTCTTGCTGGGTACTGAGAGTAACGGACAAATTTGTCTTCAAAGACTTGTCAGGAAGGTATATACAGTTAGTCTAAACAGGTTACAATTACAAGAAATCAGTCTGAATTATCTAATGTATTTCATGATGAGTGTTCATTAAAGTAGAGCCTTCCTAATCTCTTGGTATCTCCTTACAAAGCACATGGTCTCAGTTTTTTAGATGCTTGGATCCTCACGACTGCCCTGGAAGCAGTTTCTACCTATTTAAAATACGCTATTGCACTTCTTTTTATAACTGATTAAAGACAAAGGATGGAAGGAGGAGATTGTTGTCGTAACCTCTCCCATCCACCTTCCAGGCTTCAAGCAAGCAGAGGCAAGGAGCAAATAACCCTCAGAGAGTATTAGTAAAAGATAGGAAAAAAGGATTCATCAAACCTTTCCACTTTGCATGAAGGCTATCCAGATACACCATGAAATGCAGTATGAAGGAGAACTGGCTTCTCTACTACATGCTAATACCTCTGGTCAGCTGGAAATGGGTCAGTAAGTTGGCTTACCTGTTACTTAGCATGCTGGTCAACAGAGACTAACAAGGATAATGAAGTATCCTGACTTGTACTGGTCTGAAAAAAAATTAAGCAAGTAGCTGAAGTATTTAAATTCAGAGTACAGGGGTGAAAGTTTTACAAAGATGGAGATAATTAAGCTTCATGGAGATGAAAGGATCTTTTGCATGTGCCATGCAATTCAATGCAAGAAAAACACTGTAATCAGAAAAAATCTACTTTAAAAAAATACGTCCCCAGATTTGGTTTAGTACCATTGCAGTCATCTGAGGGACAGATGGGACAGATCTTATTTTTTTTTATATTAGAGAGAACTTGTGCTATAACCCCAGAACCTGTCTCTAAAAGGGCCCATCTCTAAGGAAATAACAGCAGGAAAAACACCATTCCTGCCTTCATTCCAGGTACAGGAAAATATTAAGTATCTACCAAGACTTTCCTTTAGGGAGGTGTTTTAAAAAATCTGGAACTGAACTACTCCATCATCTTGGTTTTTTTTCGCAGATGTAAGACAGGTTCACCTGACAGGTTCGGCCAAGGGGAGAAAATCCAAGAATCCCTCAGGCTGTTTCCTGGAATGCCTTTACCAGGCATAAACTAAGAGGTTAAATTGAGATGCAGTAGGGCAGATTTTTATCCCTTTACTCTAAGGTTAATGGCTCATTAATCATTTTACAGAACATTTATGCTGGAAAGGGATGGATTTTAAAGTATGAATATTTTTAGGTATTTTGCCCATGAATATGAACCATCTCGATTAATGGTGTTCTAGTGCAAAACTCATGGGAATGAGATCTGAAGGAGATCCTTGTGAGATTGTACCATATTTGTAGGAGTTGTGTACTGCTTGGAGAAAACAGTACTAAGGCCTATGAGCTGGAAATGTTGGTAGGGGCAAAAATCAACATCTAAGCTGAAAAAGTTTATCTTGAACTCAGCATGGTTACTCAAAATAATTGCACCAGTGCTACATCTTAAAACGTGATCTTGTTACAGAGAATTATACTTCCAATGGTATTGCTCATCTGTACAATGAGTGACATGTTTTGTTCTCTGTGCATTTGCTGTTTAAACCACATTCCCCTACAGTAATTTCAAAAAACCATTATAATCTGTCTTTATCCTTTTCCTAAATGCGTGTTTACACTCTTTGTTCATTTAAAGAGATAATTTCATAGCCTATAAACTCCATATTTATCGGAGTGATTTGGAGAAACAGTACTGATAAAAATTGTTCTGTGTGTTACCTTATGTTCAGCAAAAAAATAATTGGATTTTTCTGGTTTTAATCAATTAATTGGTGACTTATATTAGTGCTGTTTGGTCTTCTGTGAGTCCCATGATTTTCATTTGTAAGTAAACTTGCCAGAGTACTCTAAGAGCTTTATTGATTGGTCATGTCGTATTTCAGTGTAGATGCTGGAGGGCCATAATGAAATGAAGTTTCTGTGATAATTGAACTTGCATTCAAACTAAAACAAAGACAAGCACCTGCCTGCAGGTTTCATTTAAATCTTACCTCTTTTCTTCTTGAAAGAGGAGAAGAGGGTGGAAGTGATTATATGAAGACTACTTATCTAGACAATGTACCGGTTTCATCTTTAATTGCAATTCTTACACTATCAGAAAAGTCATGGCTCACTGCAGCCAATAAAAGAGTGCGAATCCCTCCTGAAGAGATAAGTAATGAAGGATATGACAGCTTCCCAAGGTTACAGGTAAAGCTGTGGCAAGCTGAAATTTCTTCCTTCTTCTTCCTTACAGACGTTTCTTCCCTGGCTGATAAAATTGCATTTTTACATGCAGAACCCACACCAGTATAAAAGCACTCTTTAGTGGAAGTGACTCAAGTACTGTGGTGATCCAGACCCTCAGGTTACCTGCATGAAATTGGAAGCAGAGTAGGGCTTTGCCAAGAGATGAAGTTGGCTGTAGGGCATCAGAGGCAATGGAGAGAAAAGACACAGACAACAGGGGAACAGAGATGGGGATGCTAATGAAAGAGAAAGGGCTTTTTAGGGTAAAGTTTGCTATTGTATTTACACACAAGCATCTCTAACCCAAATTGCTTCTGAATTACAGGGTCAGTTTCCCTTTTCTGGCAATTAATCCAAAGGTTATATACGTGAAAAGATGGTAATATGTACACCTTGAGTCAGAGCTTAGGAAGTCCCTCAACGCTTTCTTTAAAAACTCTTCATAGGGTTTTTCTTTATCCTTTATTTTATCTCTTAAAGCTGTTTCTGATTCAAGTAATGTTGCGTGAGTTCTTAATTCAAATCTAAAGGCTTCAAGCAGCTAAAATTAACAACAACAACAACAAAGAAAAAAAAAAAAAGAAAAAAAAAGAGAGAGAGGAATTTGAACTGCAGACACACAGAGCCTGTGGTTTCCTCTCTGTCATTAATATAATTTTGGCGCAACATCCCCCATAGCTGCAAAGAAAATCCAAAACAAACTCTGTGATTATTCCTGCCATTTTTGGCTCAGAGAGGCCACCAGCAACTGGTGTTGTTATTCACATTTAACTTGATTCTTTGCAGATAAATGCTTAATTCAGGTATTAAATATTCTGGAATCATTTATCTTGGTTGTTGAATATGCTCTGCTAGGTGACCCTCTTCCTAGAATTTATTAGTTTTTACATGCACATGAAGCTCCATCTAACCCCTAGCCACAGCAGTGCTGCTGTGTGCTGTCATAAGTGCCTAGGAGTAGAACAAGAAACACTGGTCTGTAGATCAGCTGTCATGTGCCTTTCATTAAGTCAGCCGAGGCCTGGGTTTGTTTGACTCAGTCAGAAGACTTTCTTTAATTGATTTCAGCTGGGATTTAAAATAGGACCCAAAGGCGAGAAACCTAGTTCAAGAGGAGCTCAAAGCCTTGGCCCAGTCCCAGAGATATGACATCCCTGGCATAAGTGAAACCTGGTGGGGTGAGACCTGTGACTGGAGTGCCCTGTTGGATGGTTACAGGCTCTTCAGGAGGGATAAGGCCGGGCAGAAGAGGTGGAGGGGTGGCACTGTATGTAATAGAACAGTTAAAATCTATGGAGCTCTTAGTTGGCACTGGCACCATTGAGAGCCTCTGAGTAAGAATCAAGGGGCAAACAAATAATGTGGATGTCATTGTGGGAGTCTGCTATAGACCTCCTAGACAGGACGATGATGCCAATGAATTATTCTTTGAGGAACTGAGGGACACTTCCAAGTCAACTGTCCTTGTCCTTATGGGGGTCTTCAACTTGACAGAAAGTAATTGGCAGCATCACACAGCTGGTACAACCCAACCAGAAGATTCCTAAAAAACCTGGATGACAACTTTATGGAACAGGTCCTAAGGGAGTAAACTCAGAAAAATGCCCTCCTTGATCTGCTGTTTGCCAACAGAGTGGATCTCCTGAGTGGAGATTGGTGACCATCTTGGCCACAGTGACCACAAAGGTCGCAGAAGTTTAAAATCTCTGTTGACAGAAGGAAAAGTGCCAGCAAAACCTCAGCTCTGGGCATGAGGAGAGCAGGCTTCAGGCTGTTCAAGGAATTAGTGAGTAGGGTCCCCTGGGAAAATGTTTTTGCAGGTGCTGGGGTTCATTGGTTCTGGTCACTTTTTAAACATCACCTCCTAAGGGCACAGGAGCAGGCAATTCCGAAATGTTGTAAGACAAGCAGGTGAGGCAGAAGACTGGCTTTGCTGAGCAGGGATCTTCTCTTGGAGATAAGGCAAAAAAGGAAGGTGTATGCCCAATGGAAGCAAGGTCAAGTGACATGGGAAGAATATAGAGATGCTGCTTGCCACTGTAGGGAGAAAATTTGTGTGGCCAAAGCTCAACTGGAGTTGAAGCTGGACAGAAATGTGGGGGACAATAAAAAGAGATTTTTCAAATACGTTAATGGCAATTAATATAGAAATATCATTGGCCCGTTACAGAATGAGGATGGTCACCTCACGAACAGAGATAGACAAGGCAGAGGTGTTTAACACTTTCTTTGCCTCTGTCTTCAACATGGATAATGGACCAAGGGGATCACAGTGCCCTGAGCTGGAGGACCGTGACTGTGAGAATGATCAACCCCCAGTCGACCCTGAAATTGTG